>CM035413.1:36953690-37223690 GCA_020310875.1 Ceratopteris richardii | reverse complement strand
AACTCAAGCTCTATTTCTACAATGTTGGCAGACTCCTTGCCCTTGCCAACTTTTTTGAAGATCCATTCTTCTCTCATGCCTTCTTGATGTGACAGTCTTGGATTCTATGGCCTTTCTTTTTGTAGTGGAAGCACTCTCCCTTGAAGTTCCTTTTTTTGTTCATCTTTTTGTGTCGATCTTTTGTAGGGCCCACTCTACCTCCTTCAGCATTTGCTTTTACTGTAGCATTTCTTTTGTTCCACCACTCCTTGCCTTGAGTTGTAGCTCCTCCTCCATGAGGCACTCAATTCTTCAAATTTAGAGGTTGATGTCAGATTTGATTACTAAGAGTAGTTACCAAACCATCAAACTTTGGTGGAAAGATTCAAAGACAATGTCGAGGTAGCTCCTTGCTTGAATTATGTACACATGTTCCCACCATTTGATCTCGTAGATTCCTTATGCGAGAGATAAACACTTATGCAATATCCCCATTAACAAACCTTTCTACTACTAGTTGATTCTCTATGTTTTGAATCTGTATCTAATTATGAGTTTCATAAGACTTTCTCAATATGCTCCAAGCTTCACATGCCTTGGTAGTATGGTGAAGAAGAGTTAGAACAATATCAGTAGTACTTTTAACTAGAGCACAAAGTGCATCTCCATTTTTGTGCTTCCAATCACGTAGAAGATCAGCATCAAGAGGAATCAATCAGCCAAGATTATTTGGATCAGGTGTTTCTTGGGGCTCATGATCATTTTCAAGAATAGTCTCGAGAAGCTCGTATGAATCAAGAATAGAAGTGATTTTAAACTTCCACAAGGTGTAAATCATACCATCAATTTTATCTCTCATGAAGGCTAGTGCTTGTATCCGCAACGTTGGGATGAGCAGTATCATTGCTTCTTCTGCCTATGCTCCACCTACTCCTGTTGATGAACCACCTTGATTCATAGTCATAGATGATGACACACCACTTGACATCTTCTCTCTTTTGTCTTTGAAACTTTTGCAGCATTTCTATTTCCTTTTTTGCACCACTCAAAGCCTTCTTACCTTTGACACCATAAAAGAAAATAATAACACAACATAATAGACCAGTAGCAAAGTTGATAGAAAAGCACAAACAAAGATAGATGCAAAATAAGAGATATAGAACTGAAATTTTGAAATTACCAAGAGTAATGCAGGTACAATGATGGTGTTGTCCACTCGTGCACTCCCAAGATGGATCTTAAATGGAAATCTAAACAGACTCTTGATGAAGGGCTTAGTAGTGTGCAATGTGATGTAAAGCTCAACATGGGTCATGCTTATGTAGCTTTTACAAGGGGAGTGGGTATAGATAACCATATTCAAGAGATACACAATAGTTGTCAAAATATACAATCCGACAATATCTCCATGACCAAAAGTCCTACCATGCAAAAGGGGCCAAGCCCCCTCTCCACTCCCCTGATATGGGGAAATTATGTGATGCCACAAGGACTTCATTTTTTCATGAATGGCTACCTAGTGGCCCTGAAGTTAATGCTCTACCTAACCGAATGGCTAGGCTCACAAACATCATCTATAAGCATCAATGGTCACATATAGAACTCATCTAACTTAGAAGTTATGGTTCCACAAATGTTTGGGTTCTCACAATAGCTTCTCGTCAAAGTTGGGGCCTTACAAATTAGAGCACCATGGATCATTTGCGGTCACTTGATGGTGGAGTATTGAGCATATGTAATATTACCAATACCATCTTATTTAACTTTAAATATAGAAAAAATTAATGCTACTTCTCATGATGTTTTTGTGTTGACTCTTGACAATATTGTGCACACTAGGGTTCTTATGGCTCGTTCTCCTTCAAACATGGGGTTACTAGATTTTGGTCCTTCTTTACATATGACACCACATACAAAATGGTTTTGTACTGATGCAACAAATTATATTGGTACTGTGAAACTTGATGACTCTTACGAGCATGATGTTGTAGGGAGCCAAGATGAGATTATGCAATTCATTGATGGTTCAAAATTCACTATGCATAATGTATGCCACATACCTCAATTATCATATGTTTGATGTGAATTATTCAACTTGATGACTGGTTACAACATTGTTCTCTATGCTCAATTCTTTTGCATGTCAAAGGGAAGTATGGTTATTGCCAAAGTAAGAAAATTGGATCACTTTATCATTTTCTTGTATGAAAGAAAGAAAACTTGTTAATTGTTGCTAAAGAACCTATGGCTTGTATTTTGCATGGATGTTTGGGCCACATGTTGTGTAGCGGAATGGACAATCTTTCTAGTTTTGGGTACTTAAATGTGTTATCTTTCTGTAATTTTTCATTTTATAAGGATTTCAACATGGGAATAAAGATAGGAATGTGCATAAAATGCACATTGACTATTCCATTCAACCTTTGAATCTCATTCATACAAATGTGTATGGTCCTATGCCCACAAGGTCAACAAGTGGTTGTCTTTAATTTTTCACTTTCATAGATGACCCTATTAGAAAAGACTAGGTATATCCTATCGAATTGAAGGACAAGGTATTCCCTACTTTCAAAAAATGAATTGCTTTAGTTAAGATAATAAAAAGTAACCAAGCTCAAGGATTTACATTTAGATAATGGAGATGAGTATACCTCAAATGAATTCAATCCTTTGTGTCAGTCTAGAAAGATTTGGAGAGATTTTATAGCTCATTGTATCCTAATAGAAAATTTTTTAGTTTAGTGAATGCATATAACAATTCAAGACAGAGAAGTCTCTATGTTGCACTATGCAAACCTTTCAGAAGGCTTTTAGGCAGAAATAGTGATGATTGTAGTTCATGTGATTAGCCTCTCACCTATAATTGCAAAAGGTCTAAAAGTGGTATGAGAGTTATAGACATGAAAGCACCATATTATGATCATCTTTGAGTTTTAGATTATGAAGAGTATGTTCACATACGCAAGAAGCATAGAAAAGACTTTGACTAGAAGTCAAGAAAATGCTTTTTTCTTAGATATGGTCAATGTGGTGAACTCAGATATCATGTATGGGATCCTCAGACATGGTTAGTGACTAGAAGAATTGATTTCATTTTCAATGATTATAAGATGCATAAATAATCCATTATGGTGGTTGAAGTGGGAAGAGCGGTTTTTGAGGGTACTAATCCTCCAATTAACATGCATAAAAGTGCTACAAATATGGATGTTTAGGAGAATATACAATCACATCATCGTACAAATGCTCTTATTCAATAGCCATTAAGATGTTCTACATGTGTCTTCCATCCACCTAATAGATATGAAAAAAAGGATCGTTTCAAGTGGATTCATAAGAATGCTATTTGGGATTTACTACCTTTTCCAAAGGTTAGGAAATATTTACCATGTAAATGGGTATATAAGTTGAAATTCACATCAAAGAATGCTTCTCAAAAGTATAAAGTAGGACTAGTTGCAAAGGGTTTTAAGCAACAATGTGGTTTTGATTTCAAGGAAATCTTATCTCCGATAATCAAGATGATTAAACTATGCATGTTCTTGTATTCATTGCAATGGAGGACTTAGAGCTATTTTAAATGATGTGAAAACTACTTTCTTGCATGGAGATCTTTAAGATGAGATCCACATGCAAAATTCAGATGGTTATGTAGTTCCTTACAAAGAAATTCTAGTTTGTAATCTAAAGAAGAACTTATATGGTCTTAGAAAATCCCCTACAATGTGGTACCAAAGTTTGATGCTTTTATGCATTAGGGCATAAAATGATTAAAAAATGGGCCATGTAAGGATTTCAATTAGTTGTGTTAATCTAGATTAATCTTGTCAATTTATCTTTAAAAATTCCATCTAGGCTTATTTAAAACATATCTTAGATGAGTATATTAGTTTTTGAAAGAGAGAGAAAGTTGTGTGAGAATCATGAAAAATGATATGCCTCAAAGTTTGTGCATGTCGGACGTTCAAAAAATTTGAACTTTTCCATCTTGTCCTTTGACCTATATAATGTGTTTTTAGGACATGTTCCACTTTCTTGCTCTACTCTTCAAAGAAGATGAACTTCTTTCCTTTTCACAAATCTGGATGCATTTTCCATGGAGAACCTAAATCCAAACAATTTCATTGAACTTGAACTAGCAAGACTCTATGTGATACTTTCCATACTGTTGATATATTTAGGTAGTGATGTGTGTGAACACTCTAGGACCACCGGGGCACTTTTTTCCCTCTTTGGGAGGTTTTTTTCCCTCGGTTCGTATATACGGCTATTGCCCTAATGGGCTACTTATCTTTGTACATTCTCTAATAATACATTCATTATTGTGTGTTGTGCTCCAAGCTTCTTCTTCTTCTTTGTGTTGTTCACATGCTTCCGCAGACATCTAACTCCAACAATTGGTATCAGAGTAGGTCGTTGCTTCATCTAGGGTGCCGTCGACACTCCTCCGATTGTAGTCTCAAAATCGCACGAATTTTGGTGAGCATACTCAACTTGTTTCCGAGATCAAAACAGCTTTGCTGTGTGGTGCCGAAATCGCGATCTGAGCTCATTTCGGTATCCGAATGCACTATTACAGCGCTTGTGTAGGATATTTTATCTTTTTGTGCCAAAGGTATATACCAGCTTTTGTTCACCAGTATAAGCGTCTCGAAGTCTGCTAGAGGTGTAGTGAAATTCGTTTGGACAGTTCCATTCAACTTTTTGAGATACAATCAATTTTTTGCATCAAGTTATTTTAGTCATCACCCATGGCTGAAAGTAGTGATGTATTTCATATGTTGGCTATTGAGGATAATTTGGATGGTACCAACTACCCGTTATGGCTTATATGATGCGACATGTGTTGGTTGCAAAAGGACTGTGGAACATTGTGCAGGGTGTCGAAAAACGTCCTATCACACCTACAACTGTTACAATTGTAGGCACTTAAGCTAATGCAGAAGGTGTCGAAGATGATGATATTCTGCATATTCCTGTTCGTGCTACAGTTTCTGCTACACCTACTACAGAGCAGATTCGCTGGGATGGTAGAGATGCCCACCCACATGCATTGATAGCTTTGTCTGTCAAACATGCCATTATTCCTCACATTCTCTCTTGTAGAATAGCTAAGGATGCTTGGGATACACTTACCACATTGTACCAAGCTAGGAATGAGGCTCGTGTTGCTTACCTACGAAAACAGTTGGAGAGTGAGCACATGAATGAAGGTGATTCTATGGACAGTTTCCTAACGAAGATCAAAGACTTGAAGGAACAGTTGATTTCTGCTGACGAGGTTATACCAGATAGCTCACTTGTGCAGACCGTTCTAAATGGTCTTCCTGATTCATATCAGAGTTTTGCTTCTACTATTCGGTTGATGATGAAAGGCAATCCAAATGCCTTATCATTTGAGGAGTTAGTCTTTGTTCTGTTGCAGGAAGATCAGTCTAGGAAGAACAGGTCCATTATGCGAGTTGCAGATCAAGCTTTCATGTCTAGTCAGAAGGGCAAAGGAAAAGGGAGCTCTTCAACTAGTAAGCAGAAATCTGCTAATTCTGCATATTCGAAGGAAGATAAAGATGAGAAGAAATGAGAAAAGCAGAAATTGTTTTGTAAGTACTATAGAGGGAATGATCATATCATAAAGAACTGTCCAAAATTGGCTGCTAAAGAGGCAAAGAAGAAAGAGGCTGGAATGGCTATTGCAGAGGCCTCTACACCAAAAACAGAGTCTGCTAATCTTGTGTAGGAAGAAGAATGGGTGTTTACTACTGTCTGCAATTTTGACCCATCTTCTCATGAGCAGTGCATGTCTGCAGTAGACTCAGATGTTTGGTATTTTGAGAGTGGGGCGACCAAACATATTACCTCGCAGTGTAGTTTCTTCTCTTCACTCGAGCCTGCCCCTACAGGGAATACTGTTACATGCACCAACAACTCCTCTTATCCTGTTATGGGAGTTGGTAAGATCATTTTGACTACTGCTGATGGTAGTTCTTTCATGTTATCAGATGCTTTATTTGTGACAAGGATCAAGAAGAACTTATTATAAGTTTCTGCATTAGCCAAGATTGGTTTGGTTGTGAAATTTGTTGATGCTAGGTGTACAGTTCATGACATGTCAAATGGCGATGTGATTATTGCTTCTGGCATTTTATGTCATGGGTTGTATAAGCTCATAGACTATGAAGGATCTGTAAATGATTTGGCATGTGCAGTAAATGATTCTCAGGCTATGTCTGATGCAAAGCTTTGGCATGCACACTTTGGCCATCTGAATTTGGCTAGTTTGCTACGCCTCCAGAAATCTGAAATGGTGTCCTCTTTGCCCAAACTTGAGGTACTTGAAAAACATGTTTGTGAAGGTTGTATTTTGGGCAAAATGCACCGTTCGTCCTTTCCAAAGGATGGTTCAGTTCGGGCTACTCAGAAATTGTAGCTTGTACATAGTGATGTCTGTGGTCCTATGCAGACACCTTCTTTTGGGAATTATCTTTACTTCATGACTTTCATCGATGATTGTTCCAGGCATGCATGGGTATATCCATTGAAGGCAAAGTCCGAAGTGTTCATCTGCTTCAAACAGTTTTTGGTTTTGGCTGAAAATCTGTCAGCATGTAAAATGGGCACCCTCCATTCTGATCAGGGGGGGGATATATGTCTTCTAATTTTAATGCATTTTTGGCTGAAGGTGGGATAAAACACCAGTGTACAGTGCCGTATACACCTCAACATAATGGAGTTGCTGAACGAAAGAACAGGTCACTCATGGAGATGGCAAGGTGTATGGTCAAGAGTCAGGCTTTACCACATAATTTCTGGCTTGAGGCTGTCATGTGTGCACCATATGTATTGAACAGGTGTCCCACTAAAGCACTACATTCTATCAATCCATATGAGGCTTCGCATGACCGCAAGCCATCTGTTGCTCATCTGCATGTTTTTGGTTATTTGGCATATGCATTAGTGCCAGAACAACATCGTAGAAAGTTGGACGATAAAGTAGTAAAATGTATTTTTGTTTGGATACAGTTCTAAAAGTAAAGGCTATCATCTGTATCATCCATAGACTAAACACACTCTGGTTAGCCGTGATGTTGTTTTTGTGGAAGATGCTATTCAACCATTGCTTTCATGTACTAAGGAGACATCTATTAGCTCCAAAGATATGTATGATACTTTGCTGCCTCTTTTTAGAGGTGGATAGTCTAGTGTTGGTCCCAATGAGGCAACTTCACAGCCTTTGCAGGTTTCATGTGATGATGTAGATCATTCCATTTCTGATGGAGATTTACATGATGCACTTATTGATGAGAGAGTTGATATTGAGTAGCCAAGAACTATGCCAAAATGGCTGGTGTAGACCTTGCGTGATAGCAAGTTAGATGCACCTCTGTCATATCGTACTCGATCAGGATCTCATAGTGCCTCTTTTGCATCAGATTGCTATGCTATGGCTGCATCTAGTCTCTGTGATGAGACTGAGCCTGTTTCAATTGATGAAGCACAAAATTCAGAAAATTGGATGGGTGCTATGCAATCTAAATATGATGCAATAATGAATAATGATACTTGGTCTTTATGTGACTTGCCTCCTGGCAAGAAGGCCATTGGCACTAAAATGGTATACAAGCTGAAGCATAAACCTGATGGTATAAGGCTAGGCTTGTTGCAAAGGGTTATGCACAGGAAAGAGGCATTGATTTTGATGAGACCTTTGCACCTACATGTTGGATGACTACTGTTCGGAGCATCTGTGCACTTGCATCCTATCATGGTTGGAATGTACATCAGTTGGACATTAAAACTGCATTTCTGAATGGTGAATGCATGAAGAAGTGTATGATTTTCAACCCAGTGGCTTTGTGAAAAAAGGGCATGAGAACCACGTGTGCAGGTTAAAGAAGGCATTATATGGTTTAAAGCAAGCACCACGTGCTTGGTACGAGAAGATACATGCCCATTTGATTGTACATGGTTTTGAGAATAGTCCACCGAAAGAACCTTATATGTTAAGCGTGCTAATGATGTGCTTCTAATCATTGTTGTCTATGTTGATGACATGCTCCTCACTGGTCCTATTGAGAAGCATATTGCTGATTTTAAGGCTGATTTGCATGCCTCATTTGAGATGTCTAATTTGGGGCATTCGCATCACTATTTGGGAATTCAGTTTATGCAAGTTAATGGTGGAATAGCTTTGTGTCAAATGAAATATATTGACACATTATTGCAGCGTTTTGGCCTTGAAGACTGTAAGCCTATTGCCATTCCTATGGAGACAGGTTTACGATTGAGTTTTCATGATGTTGGAGATGCATTTGATGATGTTCTCTATCAGTAGGCTGTTGGATGCTTGATTTACTTATGCATTACTCGGCCAGATATTCAGTTTGTTGTCTCACAGATGAGCAGGTTTATGCGTTGCCCAGGAGTCAAGCATTGGCAAGCGGTTAAGCGTATCTTTCTCTACTTGAGTCGTACTAGGCTACTTGGGTTGTTTTATCCCAAGGGGGGATCACTATCTCCAAATTTGCATGCTTTTTCTGACTCTGATTGGGTTGGTTGCTATGACACTCGTGTGTCCACTAGTGGCTTTTGCTTCATGTTTGGTAGCTCATGTATATCTTGGTTGAGCAAGAAGCATCCTACTGTGGCCACTTCCAGTTGTGAGGCTGAGTATAGGGCAGCTTTCACAGCGACTATTGAGCGTGTGTGGCTCAGACGCCTAGTGGCTGATTTGGGTGTTGGTGAGTCTTCTGCCACCACCATCTTCACTGATAGTTAGAGCACATTGGCAGTTGCGAGGAACCTTGTGTTCCATTCTCGCACTAAGCACATTGAGGTGCATTATCATTATGTCAGGGAGAGGTTCTCTGGTGGGGAGATCAGCTTGGCATATGTGCCCACGCAGGAGAACATTGCAGACCTTTGCACGAAGGCTCTGCCTAGGGAGACATTTGAAGGTTTCCGCAAAGCTTTGGGCTTACTTCCTTTTGTGGAGTGATTTCCACATAGCTTGGCACTTCCTTATACATGAGTGCCAGCTACTTGTTCACTGCATCACTCCCAGGGGGGATTTGTTGATATATTTAAGAAGTGATGTGTGTGAACACTCTAGGACCACCGGTGCACTTTTTTCCCTCTTTACGAGGCTTTTTTCCCCCCGCTTGTATATATGCCTATTTCCCTAATGGGCTACTTATCTTTGTATTTCTAGTAATACATTCAGTATTGTGTGTTGTGCTCCAAGCTTCTTCTTCTTCCTTGTGTTGTTCGCATGCTTCCGTAGACGTCTAACTCCAACACATTCAAATATTGTGTTGATTTATGAGTATGCAGCAACAAGAAAGGTATTCCAAAGAGCTTTACAACCTCGTGAAGCTGAATCATCATGCAAAGAAGGCAAAAATGTTTTGATTCATGGATAGATGCAGTTGTTTATCCAATTGATCCTCAAATCGGAAGGTACTTACCTTTTCATAATCTTCATGATATCATTAGATTTGTAGGAGATGGTGATGACAGTTTACATGGATATTGTTCAAAGCACTTGTAGTTATTAGGGACACGACCAATTCAAGTGATTAGGCTCATTCGAATATCTTGGATGTTTCTAATTGCTTGAATTGTTCATTCCTAGAAATCATTAAAAATCAAGGTATTTGTCCTATTTCCTTTGCACATATCTATGAATGATAAGGCACAAGGAACTTGTGTAGGGGAAATATGGAAAAAATTCAATTTCTAACATGAATCAAGAAGACAAACAATTTAAGGGTATCATTAGGAGATCTTGGATGGGCCTAATCACTTTAATTGGTTGTGTGTGAAAATTAGTACAAATAGGTTATTGATAATTGGAAACAAGACCTATGCATATCATAATCATGAAAATAGAGATTTGATCTTAGAGGTTTGCACGTTCAAAATGCAATGGTAGTATTAGTTTCTCCAAATTCTACACCAATCGTATGAAACATAATTTCACATGGAATCTAAGGTTCAAGCTAAATTCCTTTGTGTCGAGGACATTAAGGAGATTGCATAGGGAGAAAATAAAAAATATGAATGAAAGTATGGCATGAATGATTCAAGCAATTAGGCCCATCCAAGATCTTTTGATGGGACTAATTGCTTGAACCTATCATATGTCAAAATCATAAGATCTATAGGTTAGTTTGACCATTTTTTTGGTCAATATATGTGAATGGTGAGGAATAAAAGGACTACATAAGGAGCAAACCAAAGCACTCAAGTATATGAATGAATCGAGAATTCAACCATTTCTAGTGATTAGGCTCATCTAAAAATCTTGGACATGCCTAACTGCTTGAATTGGTCATGTCTCAAAGATGAGCTACAAATGAAAGGGAAATGATTTTGAACATACCCTTACCTCATACTCATCCTAAAGAAATTCTTCAATGTCAATTCTTATTTTTCTTTTGTCATAAAAAACTTCCTTCTGTTCAGCTTCATCACTAGATCAATGATCAAGACAAATCAAAAAGTCCTTATTCATTGGAAGTAAACAACAACCACTTCCATGGTGTGGAAAAAATCCATCGTCCGAGGCAAGACGAATCCTTTCTACACTTTCTTCTAATCCTAGCCCTACTCGAAGGATCCTCCACAAAGATGCCTGGGTGAATATATTTCTTGCTAGATATTACCACTTCCTATCCATTGACTACCCTTGAAAAACTATTCCACTCATCCTTAAAAGATGGCTTAGTTTTTTTCTACAAGGGATTCAGAATCAAGGAAGGGTTGAACATATTCATTGCATCTAGAGAGTGATTGAGTCCAAGACGTGCTTGAACCATGAAATCAAGTAGTTTCTGAGATAAAGAGATTGGGAATTGGATTTTTCTTAGGAGTGTTGAGTATGGCTAAAAAAAATTGTTGAAGGTAGAAAATGAGGAAAATCTAAGGGACCTGATGTTCATGAGGGAAAAGAGACATTGAAGAATCCATGTGGACCAATGAGAGCATGTCATGTGGTAAGGCCTTGATAGTCCTAATGGTCAAATGACATGGAGGAATGAACTTCTAACACATAGCAACTTGCACTTTGAGATCCACAATGGGCAAATGATGTGGACCAATGAAAAGTGCCACACGGTAATGTACACTGTGATTTACAACAATTGGATGATGTGGACCAATGACAAGGGACCATGTGGCATCAATGTTCAATAGATCCTATAGACTCTCTCTCGTCTAACTCAACTAGACATATTCTTCATCACCTTTTTTTTTCAAATCTCTTTTGCAAGAAACAACCTCCTCTCATAGTCTATTGAAGTCTCTTCGTATGCAATATGAGATATGGATTTCTATAATTTTTGAATTGTTTTTTAAATTATTATGTATGGAGAATTCATTCATATAGCTTGAAACATGACACTTCTTTGCACATGATTTATTCAAGCGATAAGGGCCATCAAAGAAGTGTGGATAGACCTAATTACTTGAATCATTCGTGTCCAAACAGAACAAGTATATGGTGCTTCTTTGATTTTCCTCCTTATAGAGAGTGTTTTTTCATTTGATTATGTAATGAATTTCAGATTTCACAAATTGTTGATGGAGAAATAAGACACAACCAATTCAAATGATTTACACCATTGGAGAACCATTGATGGTCCTACTCTCTTGAATCAGTTGTCTACATTCAAACCAATTTTTTTATGTCTATTTTCTTTTTTATAACTATTATAAATGTCTTACTATATGTTTATGTTATGGAATACACATGGAAGCAGCTAAGGGCTTTCATTATTCTACATGATTCAAGCAATAAGGGTAGTTGGAATACTTCAAATGGTCCTAATCACTTGAATCGGCTGTCTCCATTCATAACTTTCATTTGATGTATAGTTGCTTATTTGAATGTAAGTGTAGCTCAGTGATGAGTAGCACCTCCTTTAATGTCAATCCGGGAAGATGTGAGGATGGTATGAAGACCTCGAGCAAGTGGCGGCACAAGTGCGTGAGTGAGAAGCACACAAGCATGCACACACATACACACACACACGCACACACGGCAAGACAAAGAGAGAGAATCAATGGAGTTCTTTAGATTACTTTCAATAGCTCTTACAAGTTCGTTTCAATTACAATCAAACCTCAAAAATGAGCTCTCTAGCTCCTTTTATAGTTTTTGACTAGCTTTGGCCCTGTCCAGACCTAGTGTCCGGCCTAGTTAAAAATTAGGTTCCAGGGCTTATTTGGGGGCTCAAACGAGATCTAAAAAATACGAAAATTGGTACGCAACTACTTCTAAGGCTCCTCAAGCTCAAGGACTCCTTGGCTTGCACAAAATGGAGCTACAAAAATGTGAAATGATATTTACAATGATTGTTAGTGATAAAAATCACTGTTGTTGTAGGGGTTTCTTCTAGTGATCTGCCATACATATCTTCGAGCTCCCTACTTGCTCTTCCTCCCTGCATGTCCATCTCTTTGATCTGCATTAGTGTCTTGAAAAAATATTGGCCTACTTGCCAGATCTTCTTTGACTGCCTTGTTTGCTTGTGCTGTCCCTTCGCTCTGACTCCCTTCTTTGACTTTCACGTCTTGTAAGTCCTGGTGTACCAAGACTACTGCCAACACCCCCCCACTCTCGCGTCTGTCGCCCCTGACAGACCCTTGTCTAGCTGCTTTTTGGACGTAATATTGGACAACATCGGCGGCGAGGTGGTGTTCTTCTAACCTGAGGCCCCTTGCTAGATCTGTCAGCAATGCATCCCAATTGACTGGCCCTGGGACATCTGGATGTGGCACCCGTAATTGTTCTGAGTGAATGGTTCGCTCCACAGAAAATAAATGGAGGAGATGTGAGGGTCTGGGTACAAATATTTCTGAGTGGTATTCCCAGAACCCTGTTATGAACATCTCCTCGAATGTTTGTTTAAAGCAGGCTGGGAGGTATTTTATTCTGGCGTGCCAAGCATATACCACCTCTATGGAAGGAGTGGTACTCATGTCATAAACTAAATCCTGGTTTCCTGTAAGGAATCCGACACCTGAGAAGTGTGGGTCCTTGATATTCTTGAATGTCCTGAATGTAATAAGCATTAATTCAAAAATTTTCATGCATATCTGGGCCATCACATCAAGGGTATTCCTTAATCGGATGCTCCAGTGCCGTATGGTGGAAATCATGTAATTGACGGTGGGAGGTCCTTGAGGGGGTGCTAGATAGACGTAGTTTAACCATTTGGCACAGCCTTTGATATTCTTGACTGCAAGGGTAAACTCTGGCCATGTGCGTCTGCGGAAGACAGGAACGTAACAAGGGTTATATTTAATAAAAAGAGGCATATTCGTCCAGGTGCGAACCATCTCCGGGTAGGTTTCAAGGAGTCGGATCCTCCAGGTGGGTTGATGAATGGATCCTTTTTGAGCGCTCTCTGGGATGTCATCTGGCCCGAACTGTGTAGCAAACGTTGGAGGTTTGCCACATCTTTGTTGGATATCTGCATTGTAGTCCGCCAGGAGTATACAATATGGCACGTATTGATCATCATTGGTTCCGATCCATCTATGGTGGGACATGCTGCGGAAGTATTCTGATTTAATAATAGTGTCCTCTATCTTTGCCATAGATTGGATTTGAACTGCCACTCGATCTTCATGAGTTGATGCTGTTTTCTCTAGTGTCTGGAGCCACTCAGGTACTTCAATTTCTAACGTATCCATTCCTTCTGCGGTTTGCTCACCACCTGGCATTGGCATAGGAACGTATGGTTCCTCATACGTCTCATCTACCTCGATGGGTACCAAATCCTCGGGTTCTGGTTCGACAACTGGAGAGGGCTGCCTTTCGTGTGTGAGTAATCTTTCCTGTAATTCGGCCACCTGCTCTTTCAATGTCTTGACTTCCTCTGAAGTCGTGGTCGTTTCTGTGACTTTGGGTGCTATCTGTTGCTCTTGGAGCTGATTGCGCAGCTCATCACGTTCCCTTTCCAAGTCATCATGAGCATCTAATAGATCTGCATAGCTTTCCAAGATGGTCTTCATTGTCTCTGAGGGTACGGCTTTAAACTGCTCTGGATCAATTTCGTGGGGAGAGCCTTCCATTCCTGCTTCTAGATTTGCTTCATTTTGCTGCTGCAGTCTCTTGTTCTCTTCAAGGGCGGCCGCCATGTGTTTTCTGAGGAGTGCCAGGTTACGTCTGACTCGCAAGTTATCGGTCTGGTATACTTCGAGCAAAGCTTCTAGTTGTTTCACACCTGATTCTGTCGATGGTTGGGGTGCCTCCAATAATGTTTGGTGAGCCTGCTCAAGCGTTGTGTAGCGTTGATTCAGTTCTGCATTTTCTGTTTGTAGAATGTGAAATTGTCTTTGTAAGTTCTGATGGTGCGTTGTCAGTTGTTGATACCGGTCGTCCAGAGCTCTGTACTCATTCTGGAGCTGGTATACACATTGATTTAATGCTAAAAATATGTTATTTACATTAAATAATGCTGGGAGGGGTGAAGATGCAGGGGGAATGGGGGCGGGAATGGGAGATGTGAATGATGTGGATGCAAGCGGTGATGTGGGTGGAGGGGGTATGGGAGATGCAGGTGGCATGGGGGGAGGGAGCGGTGCTGTGGCAGGTGATGTTTCCATCGTGTCAATTGTTTGAGTGACAGTGTAGATGGGGATCGTGGGTGGAGTGGATGTGACGTCAGTGAACAGAGTGGTGAAAGTGGGCATGGTGACTCCCCCAAATTGGATTCCCAGACAGAGTGGGATGCCCATGACAATGGTAGTGGTAGTGGACGTGGTAGTGCTAGTGTCATGTGGTGGAGTGAATTGTGTAGTGCGAGGTGGGGATGGTGGTGACAGTGGTGCTTCCTGATGTTCTTCTTCTTGCGTTGTCTCTCCTGGTGCCGATACATTGATGTGAATTTGTTTCTCGGACCTCCTGGGACGAACGGGAACCCTTTTCTCAAATCTGTGAATGTAGGCCATTGCCTCATGTATGGCCTCATCCAATCCTACTGCGTCGGCATGAAGGTTTATGGACTCAATGAACAACTCGTCCACACCTTCCTCAGCTAGCAAGTCGTTCATGAGTCTCTTGCCTGCTTCAAGTGACATTTTATGCTGTTCTTGAACTAGCTTCATGGTTCGATATAGTCTTTTTATTTGTGCCGAATACGCTGGGGCACTTGCTAACTCGGAGAGTTCGTCATATTCTTGATGTTGTTCTTCGTCGGCTTCTTCTTCGTCTCCTCCTGCCTCTTGTTCATCTACATCGACTTCTGCAACTTGTGGTTGGGTGGGGGCCGATGTTGTTGTTTGGGGTTGTTATTCCTGAGCTCGCTCTGCTTCAGTTTCGAGATTAGAGTCATAGATCAACCTGGCAATTTCTTCATCCGTGAGGTCCTCAAGAGTAAATCCCTGTGGAAATTCCAAATCTGATGGAATGGGTGGAAACACCAGATTGGGTCCCTCTGTACTTGGTCTTGGTAGTCGGATAGTGAATGGCCTAACGCGTCGTGTCTGGGGAGGGGTAATTTCTGGTGTAGTGGTGGCTCCCCTTGGTTGAGCGCAAGGTAGTTGGACTCCCCCCCTCATCTTCTTTGATGGGGGACCTGCTGCTGATAGTCTTCTCTGGAATTCTTGGGCCCGGGACCATACGAGTGCCCGCTGAACAGGCACGTCATAAGCCAAGCATCTATAGATTATTCTGGTCAGAGCACAACACCCGTGGAGCACATTTTTCTGCTTCTTGTTCCACCTTTGATGGGCTAGGTGGATCTGATCTATGATCCAGTGGCGCACATTGATGGGAAGGCTTTCTGTCTCTGCTAGATACAAGCTGAACCATATTTTCTTCGGGGGCATTGTGAATCGTTCCTAGGCGGGGAAAGCAAAATGTTGCATGAGGGTCCGCAGGTGAAGCGCAATGGTAGGTGTCATCGCTACCATATCCTTCAACTTATTAAGATCTTTGTGTTTCATTCGGCCTGGAACCATGGTTTCCTTTTCTGTTGGGATGTGCATGCCATACATACCCAATGCTTCTCTTACTAGATTGAGGGTCAACTTGAATCTTTTAAGCTCATGACCCGGCAGCAGTGATGGCAACACAAAGGTGTTGTCGCCTCCCTTGGCCCTGCTTGGCGTGATGGTACTGATCAGATATGAACATCGTAAGAAATCCGGCTTTGGTAAGTGGGCCCTGAAATAACTGTCCACACCCGCTTTGATCCAAATTGATCTCATGACTTCGGCGTTTTGATAGCTTTCAAACTCGCGCGTGAAAAAGTGGTATCGACCCCATTTGCCATTAAATTCCAATTCTGCTTCCCAGAAATAGGTTCCATCGCCCAGTGGTCCAGCAACATCACTGAACCAATGCGCATGCTTACCTACTTGAGAAGTGTGCCCTTGAGGAGGATCTTGAATGGGGAGCACATGCACTGCTTGAAGTTCTTGCGGCCTTGCGGTGAGATGTGGCTCGAGGAGAAGTGTTTCTATGTCCACAATCTGGACACCAGATCCGGCTTGAGAACTGGCACCTGCTTCTGCCATGGCCCTGTTTGCTGGTTGGTTCTGTGAGAATATAGAACCAAGTGTTAACATCATAATGGACAGAATAAATCCGTTGTTGTCCCCGTTACAACATTAACATGAGGTAGATGGTGAGTTAGTGGTTAGTAAGTGCACGAAGACAGTGTGTGTAGTTAGTGCTTGGGTTGTCCTAGGAGACTAATGCAGTTAGTGAGTGGGTATGAATTTACAAATTGGGGTCGGGGGGTTTATTACATGTCCTAGGCTGCCAAATGCAGTGGATGGGCTTTGTTTTCGGTTTCGGAGAGACTCTAGAGAGCTTTCTTGGTGTCGCGGTTTGAAAATGAGGCCTTTTAGGGACCCATTTACAATTGATTACATGCACGCTCTTGGGTCTTGGTGTGTTCTTGAGCGTTGAGAACGAGTGAATACTGGTAGTATGCGTAGCTGCGTTATGCTGTTTAGGTTGTGGTCTCGGCGTAGCTACTTGTGCCCTCAAGCAAGCCTTAGGCACCCAAATTTGTCTTGATTGTGGGCTAGCCTTCATCGACTTCTTGGGCACCCAAATAGATTTCACATTAGCAGGAGAATTTCTGCAATACTTCTTATTAATGTCATGTTGTCGGTTATTAATAAGAAACTTCGTCCGTGTAGTTGACGGTGGTGCAACCGGTTGTTCGCCTTTCCGCACCCACACATGGTTTATTTTCTGAGACATTCTGCTGAGCAGGTACTTTTGATCTCGGATATAGGTAGTACTCTGCTTCTTCTGCCTTTGATCCACCTTGGGTTGCTGCCTCCTTCTGGCCTTTGGAAAAGAAAGGAGTTCCGTCGCATTCCTGACTCCTTTTTTGCGAATATCATTCCTCTGCAACACATAGTTTTGGACAAGAACAGCATGGTCATCTTCATGTGTACCCCTGGAAGGACCAGGAGTCTGTGCCTTTCCTAGTTCCTTGAGTGCTCCATTGTCTAATTCTACTGTAACTCGACTATGATTGATCCAAACCTGGAGAAGTCCACTTCTTAGGTTTAAATTGACTGCTTGGTCATAGATCCAATCTTGACCCAAGACAAGAGGTTCCGTGAGATCCTCATCCTGACACACCAGTACTTTAACTGTCATTGCCTCATCATGAATGTAGAGGGGAAGTTCCACCTCGCCCATGCAAGGGGTTTCCATGCCTCCCAATCCTATGAGATATGCTTCCACAGGATTGACAGTTAATTGCAACTCTTGACAGTAAGACACTCTAACAGCACTAGTGGCTGCACCTGAGTCAATCAAGGCTCTTACGGACCTTGCACTCTTTCCTTGTCCTATCTCTAGGGTTACGAAAGGACGTCGATCAGTTATCCTATGTGAGCTGGTTCCTGCGACTGCACACATTGCCATATGATATCCTTGATCTGCATAGTCATTTGTCCTAGGCTGCTCTCTACCTTGCCTACGTAATTTCATCCCTTTGATGCGTTCTAAAGCTTCTGCTTGAGCTTCTTCTCGAACTCGCTTTTCTTCCTCTTTGCGTTTCTTAGCAGTGTTGAGTCGGCTGAGCATTTCCTCCGTGAGGGGTTCCTGATACAACTTCACTCTGCAACCGCTAATATAATTTGGGAGAACATCACCCTCTAATGTGGCCAATTGTACTACTCCACTCGTGGAGATCCTATTGATGATCATAGGTCCGTAGCCTCTCTTTTCTAGCTTCCTCGCGTGTTGTTTTAGTGTATAGACTAAGACTAGATCTCCTGCTTTCAAGCCTTTATCCTTCACATGGGCATCGAAATATGCCTTCTGTCTCTTCTTGGCTGCATATATTCCTGCAGCGGCTCTTAGTCTTGTTTCCCCTAATCGTTCAAGGTCAAAGATCCTAGAGGAGAGCTCGTGACCTATCCATTCGTGCTCTTGTGCTACTCTCAATGTAGGAATCAGGAAGTCCAAGGGTAGCACAGCGTTTTGGCCGAATACCATCTGAAAGGGGGTGGCTTGGAGTACCGTTTTGTAGGCAACTCGATATGCCCAAACAGCATGGTGTAGCTGTTTGTCCCAATCGGAGCGTTTAGTGTTCACTAATTTCGTCAGTACATTGCATAAGATCTTATTAGTGCTCTCAGCTTGTCCATTAGCTTGAGGGTGATAGGGGGCAGACTTCTTGTGTATTACCAAGAATTCTTGGAGTAGATTTTCAATCACTTCATTTAAGAAATGAGTGCCTCTATCACTCACAAGCTCTATAGGTAGCCCGTATCTCGTGAATACATTCTCAAACAAGAATTTAGCAGTTGTTTGAGCATCGTTCTTTGTCGTAGCCTTTACCTCTACCCACTTAGTTAGATAGTCTGTTGCAACAATGATGTATTCCGCATGAGAACCCTTAGCTGGGGGATGAATAGGACCTACGAAGTCTATTCCCCACTTAGAGAATGCACGTCCACCCATCATAGGTTTCAGTGGCATCTCATCTTTGCGTATAGGATACTGAGTCCTCTGACAGACATCACACCGTTTCACATAGGTATGTGCATCCATGTGAAGGGTAGGCCACCAGAAGCCCGCAAATAGAACTGCCTTGATCACCCGATCCGGTCCAAAGTGTCCTCCTGCTACACCTTGGTGAGCAGTTTCCAAGATCTTGAGATATTCACTTTCATGGACACATAACCTCAGGTAACCATCTTTACCGCGCTTATATAGATTATCACCTATGAGTGAGTAATCCTGGGCTTCTTGTTCTAAACTCCTTTTCCTAGCCAGCGTCATGTCTGGGGGGAATGTGTTTGTCCTCAGGAAGGATACTAATGGTTCACTCCAATCTGGCACAATGGATACTTGATACAGAGTGGCGTGTTCAACTGGTGGTTTTGTGCAACAGATTGGGCATTCCTTGCACAACTTTTGGACATCTGCTTCCATAGTTGGCCAATGCACTCCGAATCTCTTTAGAGTCTGTAAAGTTCGTTGCTTTGAATGGTGTTGCTCTAACGCACCTACATGTGCTAATTGCAACCATTTAGCGTACTCATCCTCTTCTACGCAACAAGCCAAGATCCCTTGATCTGTGTGCTTGTACATGCTTCCTGCCATGATGTGGTACTTTTGGGCTTTTACAACCTCTCTATTCCGTGTGTTTACCACTGGATGGTTAGGCCCGTATGTCAAGACTGGTACCAATGGCTTAGCCCACTGCGGCACCACCTCCAAATTAAATAGGTAAGCATCAGGAAGGTCATCTTATACTCCTTGTGGGGCCTCTCCCGATTGTTGGTGCAAGACAAGCCTACACACATTGGCTTGGAACCTTGGACTCATGGAAGATTAGCATGGATAAAGATTTATCAAGGCTTCACTTGAACCAAAACTCACATGAACATATGCTTATAAATTCTTACCTCTTTATCACTTGTAAAAGTCTTTATGACTTGGCACCTCATGTAATTACTTACCAACCTCATAAGTCGTGGAAATTTGAATGGTGTGATGGAGAGAATATCTCCCTACTTTTAGAGGAGAGATTCTAGGGAGCCTTAGTTTGAATTTCAAATTCAAATGATCAAAAAATTCCTATAAAAGATGAAGTGAAAAAGTCGCGGTTAGTTACTCACTCTAGCTCACTCCCCGAGGCATTGTTAGCATTGTAACTCATTGTGTGTGAGTGCTATCTCATAGCCAACACCACAATACCTCATTTAGCTATGCTTGTCAAGCTAATGAGATTGTACAAACACATTTATCAATAGAAGTATACATTCATCATCTCTGTTTTGTCTGAGTTTCCTACTCCAAGTCTGTCAACTTCCAAGAAGCATTTCTCAGTGCTCACTGAACCAAATCAAGTGATCTATAGCTCATTGGAACCAGCTCAAGGTCTTCTACAAGCATACAAAATTTCAGAGGATTTCAGTCAGCCATTTGGGAGAAATCCGCTTCGAAGTGCACACTGGTCTGTGTCTGCAGAGTTCCTAAAAAGTCGGGGGTGATTATAATTTTGCTAAACTTATTTCTCAGTGCATAGTTTATCAATTGAAGTGATTCCACTTGTGATTGGTAGCTTACTAAGGTACTTTAATACTCCCAAAAGGAATTGTTCCAATTTTAAGTGTGCTGGTCACACTGAGTAAAAGTCTGAGCAGGTATCACTACAGGAATAGAAAGTTTTTTATTGATTCTTGAAGTACCAAGTTATCTGTTTTGGTTTGATCATTACCCAAATCATTTTCAAAGTACATATATGGTTTCTTTGTGTCATTTGGAAGCTAAGCAAGTGTACTAAGCATATCTGAAGAGAAAAGAGGGCAGGTGTGAAGCAGGTTTTGCAGCACCAACTGATTTCCTGAGTGCATCCAACCATCACTCTCAACAGTGGTATCAGAGCAAATAAGGTAATCATGGGTGATGGTTTCCCTTCCTTCATTGACAAATTGGATAGAAATAATTACCAGGCTTGGTCATTGAGAATGAAGACCTATCTACAAGGGAGAAGTCTATTTGGATACATATCAGGAGATGAGGAGTTGCCCTCATTCAAGACTAGAGGACTACCTACAAAGGATGAACATGAAAGGCTCAACCAATGGTGTGCAAAGGATGCTTTGGCAAGGTCTTATCTCTTAAACTCTATATCTGACTTTCTTTTACCTCATGTAAGGAACTGTAAGACTTCCCAAGAGACTTGGGAAACCTTGTCAAACTACTTTTCTTCCAACACAAGGGCTAGGAAGAATCAATTATGGATTGAGTTCACAACCCTTAGGAAGCAGCCCAAGCAATCAGTCTCAGAGTATGTGACAAAGATCAAAGATGTGGCAGACCAATTAGCAAGCATTGGAGAGGAGATTGAAGAAGAGCAAATAGTAGGGCAAGTGACAAATGGACTCAAGGCAGATGATAAGTGGGAAAGTTTCACCACTGCAATGGATCTCTATATGGACATGCATACCCCTGATCTCACAACACTCATGGGCCAACTATTTACACATGAAGCAAAGTTTACAAAGGCTGGAGATCAATCAAAAGGTAATAACCCCTCTGCTCTCTATACTGATAAGAAGACTAAAGATAAAGGCAAGAAGAAACAGGATGAAGAAGGCTCTACCTCTCAAGCTAATTATGCAGGGAGAGGTAGGTCATCTAGAGGAAGAGGCAGAGGAGGTAAGTCAGGTAGGGAGAGACCCTACAACTCATCACCTTGCAACATCTGTGGATTGTCCAATCATACCACAGATGAATGCTACAAGAACTACAAAAATCAGAGAGGAAGAGGCTACTCAAGAGGTGGATACTCTCAAGGGAGAGGCAGATTCAACCAACATCAAAGCCACAATGGATACAACAACCAATACAACAACAACTACAACAACAACCACAATGGAAACTACCAAGGTGGATTCAGAAATAGAAGAGACTACAACAACTACACAGAGGAGCAAGATGACTCCTTATTGATCATGAATGTGACCTCCAAGATAGGTACAAATGATGATCATTTATTTTACATTGACTCAGGATGTTCTAACCATGTAGCTGGCAATGTGGCACTACTTTCTGATTTGGAAGAGCCCAAGGGCAAACATCAGGTACAAACAGGTGATGACACTAAACACTCTGTTGTCAAAATTGGGAATGTGAAGACATGTGATGGTAATCAGAACCTATTAAGCAGGGTACTCTATGTACCAACAATAACTAAGAATTTAATGAGTGTTGGTCAGATTGTGGAGAAAGGTTTGCAGGTCAGATTCACACAACATGGAGCATATGTGGAGGATCCAAAACATGGATTCAGAAGGATAGCCAAAGGGGAGAAATCAGGTAGATTGTTTACATTTGAGCTAGAAGACACCAAAAATATTGCTTTGTATAATTATAAGGATCAGACACTTTCAGAGCTAGAGATATGGCACAAGAGATTAGGGCACATAGGTGAAAGGACTCTAAAGCAAATGTGCAGGGATCAATGTGTGCTTGGGATACCTAATGTATCCAAGCAACACATGATTTACAAATGTGGATCATGTCAATTTGGTAAGTCTCACAGATTACCCTACTCAAGGAAAGGTTTCATGCATGAAGACTACCTAGACTTGGTACACACAGATGTTTGGGGACCTAGCAAGGACCCTTCCATTTCTGGTTCAAGGTATTATGTGTCCTTCATTGATGACTATAGCAGGTGGACCATTCTATACTTTATGAAGCATAAGGATGAAGTATTTAATTGTTTCAAGAGGTATCTTGCACTTGTTGAAAATCAAACAGGTAGAAGCTTAAAGAGGCTAAGGTCATATGGTGGAGGAGAGTACTTCTCCAATGAGTTTGAAGATTTCTTGCAGGAAAGAGGCATCAAAAGGGAGATCACTACAAGGTACTCACCTGAACAAAATGGGGTAGCAGAAAGAAGGAATAGACTTATAGTAGAAACAGCTAGGTCTATGCTTAATGAGAAAAAGTTGCCAAATTACCTATGGGCAGAGAGTGTATCCACTGCCACTTATCTCATCAATAGGTTGCCATCCAAATCACTTGATGGCATGACACCATATGAAGCTTGGCATGGTAAGAGACCCTCTCTGGATCATTGCAAAATCTTTGGTTGTGTAGCATATGTGCATATTCCCTCACAGGTAAGAGGAAAGCTAGATCCTAAGGCTGAAAAATGTATCTTCATTGGTTATGATTTGAACCAAAAAGGATACAGATTCTACAACCCCACAAACAAAGGGTTCAAGGTAAGCAGAGATGTCATATTTGATGAAAATGACTCTTGGTATGAGAATGAATGCAGGAAAGTGAGTCTACCCTATGACATGGAAGAAGATTTTCCAAAGCTTACCAAGGAATGCTCAGAGCCAACTCAACAAGAAGATTCAAGCTCAGATGATGATACAATAAACCTTGAAGAGTTCAAGGCTTGGAAGTCCAAAGGAAAGATGAAGATGAAGCAATTAGAGGATAAACCAGAAACTTCTACTCAAGCAATGAGGAGATCTCAAAGAGAAAAGAAGAAGCCTATCAGATTTGGGTATGACACATCACTTGTAAGTAAACATTCTGTATATCTTGCAAAAGACTTGTTGAATGAAGAACCAGGTACCTATGAAGAAGCAATTACTAAACCAGAATGGAGAGAAGCCATGGATGAAGAGATAGAAGCTCTCAAGGAAAGTGACACTTGGGACTTGGTACCCAAGAAGGACTCTATGAAGGTGATTGGATCCAGATGGATCTACAAACTAAAGAAGAATTCAGATGGAACAATAAACAGGTACAAAGCTAGGTGGGTAGCCAAGGGTTTTGCACAAACCCAAGGCATTGATTATGAGGAGACATTTTCTCCTGTGGCCAAGATGCCAACTATCAGAGTATTGGTGAGTGTAGCTGCATCCAAGAATTGGAACATGTACCAATTGGATGTGAAGAATGCATTCTTGAATGGATGGATATCTGAAGAAGTCTACATGTCACAACCACCTGGCTATGAAGATAAAAAAAAGGTACATTATGTTTGTAAATTGAAGAAGGCTCTGTATGGTTTGAAGCAGGCACCTAGAGCATGGAATTACAGATTGACCACCTACCTCCTAGACCAAGGATTTGTGATGAGTAAGGCAGACACTTCTCTATTCATAAAGAGAAGTAGTACAGAGGTAATATATCTATGTGTCTATGTTGATGACATCATCATTACAGGTAATGATGTCAATGGAATTAGACATATCAAAGGACAGATGATGAAAGAATTCAAGATCAGTGACCTTGGACTATTAAAGTATTTCTTAGGTCTTGAATTAGTCTACACAAACTCAGGTATCTACATCACTCAAAAAAAGTATGTACAGGATATGGTCAAGAAGTTTGGTTTGCAGGATGCTAAGGTATCTACTACTCCAATGGAGGTTAACCAAAAGCTAAGTGCTCATGAAGGAGAAGAAATCAAAGACATTACAGGATACCAAAGTATAGTAGGTAGTTTGAACTATGCTACCTTGACAAGAATTGACATAGCATATGGAGTTAGTGTGCTTAGTCAATTCATGCACAAACCAAGGATACCTCACCTAGAGGCAGCAAAGAAGATCTTGAAGTACCTCAAGGGAACTCAAAGTCATGGTTTGTATTTTCCTTATACATCAGATATTGACATAAAAGTTTACTCAGATGCAGATTGGGCAGGATGCAAGGATGATAGGAGAAGCACCTCAGGTTATATTTGTTTTGCAGGAGATAAGCCTATCTCTTGGTCAGCTAAGAAGCAACCTACAGTGGCATTGTCATCCACTGAAGCAGAGTATAGAGGGCTTGCCAATGCAACTCAAGAAGCTATCTGGTTGAAGCTTCTATATACAGAGTTAGGCCTATTCACAAGACCACCTATTATCTTTGGTGACAACACTAGCTCTCTTCACCTTGCAGCAAATCCAATTTATCATGCCAGAACAAAACACATAGAGGTTCATTACCACTATGTGAGAGAAAAACTACTTAGCAAAGAGATTCAATTGACATATGTATCTACTAATATGCAATGTGCAGATTTACTTACAAAGGCATTGGATGGAAACAAGTTATGCAGATTCAAATCTATGATTGGATTGCAGGAAGTGATTGAAGAATGAAAGAGAAGACTTAAGCCAAAGTGTTTGGCTTGAGGGGGAGCTGTTGGTGCAAGACAAGCCTACACACATTGGCTTGGAACCTTGGACTCATGGAAGATTAGCATGGATAAAGATTTATCAAGGCTTCACTTGAACCAAAACTCACATGAACATATGCTTATAAATTCTTACCTCTTTACCACTTGTAAAAGTCTTTATGACTTGGCACCTCATGTAATTACTTACCTACCTCATAAGTCGTGGAAATTTGAATGGTGTGATGGAGAGAATATCTCCCTACTTTTAGAGGAGAGATTCTAGGGAGCCTTAGTTTGAATTTCAAATTCAAATGATCAAAAAATTCCTATAAAAGATGAAGTGAAAAAGTCGCGGTTAGTTACTCACTCTAGCTCACTCCCCGAGGCATTGTTAGCATTGTAACTCATTGTGTGTGAGTGCTATCTCATAGCCAACACCACAATACCTCATTTAGCTATGCTTGTCAAGCTAATGAGATTGTACAAACACATTTATCAATAGAAGTATACATTCATCATCTCTGTTTTGTCTGAGTTTCCTACTCCAAGTCTGTCAACTTCCAAGAAGCATTTCTCAGTGCTCACTGAACCAAATCAAGTGATCTATAGCTCATTGGAACCAGCTCAAGGTCTTCTACAAGCATACAAAATTTCAGAGGATTTCAGTCAGCCATTTGGGAGAAATCCGCTTCGAAGTGCACACTGGTCTGTGTCTGCAGAGTTCCTAAAAAGTCGGGGGTGATTATACTTTTGCTAAACTTATTTCTCAGTGCATAGTTTATCAATTGAAGTGATTCCACTTGTGATTGGTAGCTTACTAAGGTACTTTAATACTCCCAAAAGGAATTGTTCCAATTTTAAGTGTGCTGGTCACACTGAGTAAAAGTCTGAGCAGGTATCACTACAGGAATAGAAAGTTTTTTATTGATTCTTGAAGTACCAAGTTATCTGTTTTGGTTTGATCATTACCCAAATCATTTTCAAAGTACATATATGGTTTCTTTGTGTCATTTGGAAGCTAAGCAAGTGTACTAAGCATATCTGAAGAGAAAAGAGGGCAGGTGTGAAGCAGGTTTTGCAGCACCAACTGATTTCCTGAGTGCATCCAACCATCACTCTCAACACCGATGTGAGCCTAGAAAGATGATCAGCTCTCAAATGAGTTCGACCTTTCCTTACCACAACTTCAAAGTCATATTCCATGAGCAAGAGAAACCATCTCACTAATCTTCCTGTATTGCATGGCTTATTTACGAGATATAGTAATGCCTGATGGTCAGTAAAAAATTTAAACTTATTTGCAAGCAAATAGTGTCTAAATTTCTTAACTGCATATACCATGCCTAATCCTTCTCGCTCTGTAGTGGTGTAATTCCGTTCAGCCGCATTCAACTGTCTACTGGCATAGGCAATTGGAAGATCCATATTACCTTCACCAGTAGGTTGTGCAAGCACACATCCAATAGCATAATTGGATGCATCCACGTGAACATGGAATGGCTTATTCCAATCTGGTGTGGTCAAGATTGGCGCTGAACATAATCTTCGTTTAAGCTCCTGGAAGGAATTCTCACATTCATCCGTCCACTCAAAGTTAGTCAGGAGTCCGTACATGGGCTTTGCAATGACAGCATACATGTGTATAAATCGTCGGTAATAACCACAATGCCCCATGAAAGCTTGTACTTCCTTGACATTCTTTGGCCTAGGTAGCTCTGCTATGGCTCTCACTTTTTCTTCGTCGGTAGATATGCCATTCTTTGACACTATGTGTCCTAGAATCTTGCCTTGCCTGACCATAAAAACGCACTTTTCTGGGTTCAGGCAGACTTGATATTCTCTACATTTGTCAAAGATTTGTCTGAGTTCAGGGATATGGGTTTGTCTAATGTTGGAATGAGCACAAAGATCATCAACGTAGACTTCTAAACTCTTCCTCAGGAACTCCTTAAACACATGGCACATCAGCCTCTAGAAGGTAGCTGGTGCATTGGTAAGCCCAAATGGCATTACTCTAAAAGCAAAAATGCCCCATTCTGTGGCAAAGGTTGTCTTATGCTGATCCTCTGGAGCTATGGCTACTTGATTGTAGCCCGAGAATCCATCAAGGAAGCTGTACACTTCCTTGCCTGCCACTCTTTCTAAGAGATGTTATGTGATGGGAAGCGGATAGTTATCTCGAATTGTGGCTGCATTAACCTTTTTCAAGTTAATGCACACGCGCAGTTTGCCATTCTTCTTGGGCACCACTACGATGGGGGATACCCACTCAGTGTGCTCAATTTCATAAATAAATCCAGCTTCAACCAATCTATCTATCTCTTCCTTTATCTTAGCAGCATAATTATCGTTATATGTATAAGGCTTCTGCTTAGAGGGTTTGGCATCTGAAGTCATGGGGATGGTGTGTGAGCATATATCAGGGTCAACACCTTTCAAATCCTTGTAACTCCAAGCGAATACATCTCTGTATTCTCTTAGCAGGGCAATCAATTCGTGCTCTTCTTCTTCTGTCAGGTCATGGCCTATATACGTGCATCTCTCCTCTCCTTCTTCCATGGCCACTACTATTTTCTTGGTAGTTTCTTTGTTATCATAGGCCTCTCCTACTTGTGCCTCTCGTTTAGGCATTCTTATCATGACTCTTCTGTCGCCTATCTCATACTTCTTAAAATTTTCCGGGACCTCAAACAAAGATTCTTCCTCTTCTGGTGAGACTTCTCTCTTCTTTCGTTTCTTTCCTTCTTCCTTTGGGCTCACGTGTGTTGCTAATCTTACCTCATTTGTAAGCTCTCCATGCCTCTGGGGTTGAAGTTCTACTTCATGGAAGTATTCTTCATCTGATGCAAATGGTGGGTCCATAATGATTGACTCTAGATCGGAGTCACTTGCATCCTCAAATGCATCAGGGCTAGGTTCGCATTCTTCTAAAACTGCCTCTCCCATGATTGGCTCTATGGAGAAGACTGAAATGTCATAGCCATCCTCATCACAGTGAGGTGTCCATTGTTCTTCATTGATGGCTACGTCCATGGTTGCTAAAATTTCCGCCCAGCCATGGGGTTCGAATTCCTCGTCTGGGAAAACTACCGGTGCATAGGCTGGGTCTTGAATGGGTCTATGAGTTTCTTTCGCACCTACCTCTCTGGCTTTCTCTCTCTTCTCTTCTTCTACTGCTACCTTGCACATCCATAAGTGAGTGTCTTCATGCATCCATGAGGATCCAGACCCTATGGAATGCACCGATTCTGTATCCTCTTTGGCTCTATGGATGGGATTCCATTGGATAGGAGGGACATCTCTATGAGAATAATCCTTGAGATTGACTTTGGTCGTGACACCTAAGTGTTGCAGGTACAAAGAATTGGTCCCCCAATCCTGCACCACTTGCAACTGTCGCATAAATGGTCTTCCCAAAATCATCTCATAGGCATGATTTTTGCTGAAGTCACATATAGCAAAACTATGTTCAAACTCGACACCACAAGTGGTGAGAGTTATTCCTTCTAGCAATCCTAGGGGTCTCTCTATGTGACCATCGGCCATCTGCAATTTCATTCTCGTCGGCCTGAGTGCCGGCTTGCCCCAACGCTTCCATAAGGAGGTGGTGGCAATTGCAACTCCTGCACCTGAGTCCAAAATTGCCTTGGTGGTGTACTCCTGGTAGGTGATGGGCAGATAGGTGTTCCCTTCTTCACCTTCACACATATCTCCTATCTTATCCAAGGGAATTTCTGGCACTGTCCTATGGGATCCTGCCTGGGAACGAGGTTTTGCTATCTCTGGTACTTGTTTGGCTACATGTTTCCATAATTCAGGTCTAACCTTGAGTAGCTCTTCTAACTTGAGATTACACTGCACGTTAGTGTTCTTCACTACCTCTGTGTTCCTAGGTATGACTGAGTCATCGTTCCTTACCATGATTGTGGGTGCTCTCATACATGTGGATTTTGCTTCCCATGGGCCTGTGAAGTGGGGTAGCTCTTGTATGGAATTAGACTCAAAGTCCAATCTCTCGTGAGACTGAGCACTCTCATGTTCCCCGTAAATAGATGGGATGTCTTGTGGGAATTGGTCGTGTGCATCGTCCACAAGTTCAAAAGGAGGGGCGACCTCGCTTTCGTTATCCCATTTGTCTTCTTGAATCTCTCGTAGGAAGTCTGGTGCAAACCGATTCATAGAAGAAGATGTGTCTGGCTCCGTAGAATTAGGCACATAAGCAACCTGGGAAGGAGGGCTTATTCTATCGTTGGCTCTTTCCTCGTTCTCATAGATAGCTGGAGCACAAGCTTCCTAGGGAGGGTTACTTATTCTATTACTTTTCCGAACAGGCTCATACGCTCCCTGAGAAGGAACGTAGGCAACCTGTGGAGGTACACAAGCTTCCGAGAGAGGCTCTTGTGCCTGTTGGGGGGGAAGATAAGCTTCTTGAGGAGGCACATGGGCTTCCTGAAGAGGCTTGCTTATCCGTTCTCTTGCCCTTTCCTTTCTTTGAGGGGCAGGTTCCTTTTCTGATTGTGCCATTAACCTCTCTATTCGCTCTAGGGAGGGGGAATTGTCTGGTTCCATGGAATTTGGCACATAAGCTTCCGGTGGGGAATGGGTCATGATTTTACTTACATTCTCCCTTCCTTGATTTTTTTCTTCCTTGGCAGCTCTAGCGATTATTCCCTCTAATTTCTCTAGAAGTCCATCCAAGTGTAATTGCGTCCTGGCTGAGCCCGAGTAATTGAAAAGGTGACTGGCTTCAAACATAGTCTGAGCCAATGCGACCATTTTCGCGCACAGTTTGGTTCTTTCTATCTCTAGGTCAACTCTAGGGTAACACTTGTCATGATCTGTGACATTTGGCCCTTCTTGAATTCTGGCCTGATATGCTTTAAGCATCATGTCTATGTCTTCCGGAATGGGATCAGCTAATACTGATCCTACTCTAGGGGGTGGTGGAATCGTATGACGTGGGTTGGAAGGTGGCGGGTCGGAGGGCGATGGGAGTGGTGGTGATGGGATAGTGTGAGAGGGGGTTTGAGAGGTGATTTCAGTTATCCTAGCTTTGGTTTCTCTTATGCTTTCCTCAAGTTCACTCATCTTTTTAGCCCATTGTCTTTTCATTCTTTCCCGACTATCTTTCCATGCTCTAGTCCTTTTCTTTGTTACGCTCTCGGTTTCACTAACCTCTGAATTCTTATCCTAGTTTACCCCTTGATTCTGCTGCAAGGCTTGAGCGCGAGTGACTACCTGTACGGGAGCAGTGGAGGTGACACTTCCTGTGGAATCTACCACTAACCCAATAACGTTGATTGGAGTGATTTTTGGCATATTATTAGGATTCTTGGGGCAATCTCGTAAGAGATGTTCTTTTCCACAATCTTGGCAAAAACCTTGGATCGTTACCGACTGGGGTTGTGTAGGTGGAGGCAAGGGGCAATCACGAATGAGGTGATCTCCTTGGCATCTGTAGCACGGTCCTCTTGGGAATGGAGGTCTTACTTGCCTAGATTGAGGCCTAGGGTTGGGGTTTGCATACATGACGTTCGTGTAATCTGACTCCCAACTCGGTTCGTTTGTCTCTTCGCTATAATAGGACTCACCATGCTCAGGAGACTGCATGTAGTAGGCCTGGGGGCTATCAACATGTGTAGAATCAAAGCTATGGTCACTCGGGTCACTTTCTGAGATCAATGGGGTCACTGGTACTATAGCTCTATTCAGGTTCTCTTCTGCAACAGTATACTTTACCGGAATCACATTAGCTGGGGCTGGGGGTTGTTGTGCTAGCACAGGTTGAGGCCTTTGTTGGTTTTGGTATTGTGGTTGGTAATTTTGTTGTGGCCTGCCATATGGTTGTGGAGGGTACGGGTTCTGGTATCTTCCTTGCTGCGGGTATGGCTGAGGGTAGGGTTTCCTAACTGCCTGCTTGTTGTATGGGCAATCTTGTGCGGTGTGATTGGTGTATCTTCGTTCTATGGTGCAATATTGGCTATTTGGATTGACCTGGGGTTGAGCCATAATGGGACACACGTTTGCCATGTGGTCGCCACCGCATGTATAGCACCTCTTCGCTGGGGCAAACCTTGGGATTTGTTTGCTAGTTACACCTAATTTCTGAGCTACTTTTTCGGCAAGTTCCTCAATTGATGTGGACTGCGTGGAAGAGTGACTAGATGCACTATCTGAATCTTTGTAGATTTTAGAAAGCTCTAGTTCTTCTCCTAGGTTATCTTCAATGTCAATGCACCTACGTACACACTCTTCTATAGTCCTAGGGTCTTTCAGATACACATAGGATCTCAATTTCGTACTCAGCAATCCGTCGAGGAATAAGGCTACTTGTTTGGCAGATGTGGGTAGCTCCGAAATAGGGCACCTTTCAAGATATTGTCTAAATCTTCTTCCGGCCAACCTGACAGTCTCTTGGGGGGTCTGTTTGAAGCTGTGAATCAATGAGGAGGTGTTGTGTCTTATGCCGCTCTTAGAGAACTCTACAATGAATGCCTCTAGGAGTTGGTCTATGCTCCTCAACTGCCGCTCATCCAATGGCTGAAACCATGTAAGTGCCGTATTCCTAAGGGTTAGACCGAAGGCATTGTACTGTGTGAACAGATCCTCCACTTGTTCAGCTCTCAAGACTTGCTTGAACTCCGCCACATGATCATAGGGATCTCCTGTGCCGTCAAAGTAATTCTTCATGGACTTAACTAGCTGGGTGGGTCTCAAAGTTCTTGTGTGCTCTCTAGGCCTCGGCAGAGGGAATCCATCTATATTTCTTTGGTTCCTGTGGGCTCTAAGCATCTCAGGTTCTACCCTATTCGTCTCCATCCTCGTTCTTTCTCTGCCTACTAGGTTGGCAAAACTTATTTCTGGTCTATCTCTGCTTCTGTCTCTTTGCGTACCATGAGCTTGGGATGTTCCAGCTCCAGGGTGACCATAGGATACGTTCGATCTTGGTTGGGGGAAAATGAATTCACCCTTCCAAGTGTAAGCATGCCTATCATTTTCTGTCACCACAAAGATCCTCTCAGAAGTGTGATCTAAGTAGGTCACTCTGCCTGGGCTATCAGGATCCTTAAACTCATAGATCATGATTGTTCCTATATCAGTTGGCTGATTGGATTTATACCTCCAAAAGGCTTCATCAGTTTCTCGATTGAGGAGCAACTCTATGCTCTTGTTGTCTTGGGGTACCCACTCAGGTGTGATAATCCTAGTGAGAACTGATTTACCTCGAGGGGTTCTAGGTTCCGCACCCATGTTCCCTTGTTCCAAGTCACCTAAGTCCGCTTCTGAGATTACATTCCCAAATTCATCCGTCCTATCTGGGTGACTGGTGACTACGTATATGGTTCCTTCTTTATCCAGGTATGCACAGTTTTCAAATTTGACAGCTGGGTGCTCTAGTCCAATGGATTGATTAGGATTTTTAATCTGGACCACGGATCTTCCTAGGCCATCCTCATAGATGCTAGCACCTAATCCGTTGATCCTAAGGTATTCCAACTGTGTTTTGTAAGGGCCTTCTACCCTGTACAAGTAAGGCACACCTGAACTTCCCGTAGGTCTGTCCATGCCTTGAGACGTCTCTGACTCACTGGTCTCAGAGCTAGGGTAGTTCGAGTGGTGGCTCAACTGCTGGGCCCAGGACCTAGCAGTGTGGTTGACACTAGCCTCTGAAGATCTAAGGCTTTGTCTCTCCCTTGCTAAATGTCGTCCTGATCTAAGGTTCATATGCCTAACTGATTAGCCCAATTTTTGTCCAGAGTACAACCTCGTTGCCGATCAATTGGTACCAGTCACTTGATTCTTTTTTTGTTATTCCTCGTGTTTAAGGTCTTGTTTGCTATTACGTTGTCAGGAATACTTGAATGTTCTTCGTGCTTTCAGGTTGACCGTTCCACGTTAGATTCTTTTCCTTTATGTTATCGACAGTACAGAGATTAAGTTTTTAGCTTGAACTTGAGTTTTTAGGTAGTCTTCAACTTGATAACTGCCTATCGTCGCTCTGACTTACTCCTACCTCTCGTCGTTCTTAGCCTAAGCTATGAATTGACAGAGGGGGTTAAAAGTGTCCAACCTTTTGTTTCCTGCCCGGTCGCCCTTGAGTGCCCAGGAAATGTGTTCCCAAGCTCGCACTTACACTTGCTTAGAACGCCTCTCGATGCTCTGTAAGAGTTTCAAAGTTAGCTTTGAAATTTACATTCCAAAGACGGAACCAATTATTTTCATTCATGTAGCACAAACACAAATTTGCATAGTGATTTTCAAGAAAACAATCCTAAGGACCCCTGACTTTGATCCCCCTGGGTATGGTCAACTTCAAAATTCCCTAGCAAATATTCCTGATCTTAATTTAACTATAACCAGTCGATGTTTTTGTTGTACTCCCTGTGAGCTTTCCAACAAAACAAAAATCACGGCAAACGGATTTCGTATGAGGAAGTTATGCCGGTTCAGGGTTTTGGGGCTAAAACAGGATTGCGCTCGGTTATCAGGCAAACAGGAATTCTAAAGTTACTTGGGTCGTGTCCTCGTAATGCAATGCTACACCCTTGTGTTTGTCCCACACTTGGCCAAAATTTAGACCACTACTTTTGCCTTGAAAATTTGACCTAAATTGCCCTTCTAACGTGTTCGCAAAGTCTGTCGGTCGCGATTGACAGGTCAGTCGCGATCGACGTGTCGATCGCGATTGACAGGTCCGTCGTGGCTGTCAGTCGCGATTGACTGGTCAGTCGCGATTGACAGGGGTTACGAAAAGTCAATCAGTCGTGGTCAAAGGGTCGTTGACTCTGTCGGTCGCGATTGATGAGTCGATCGCGATTGACAGGTCGGTCGCAAGGGTCTGTCGATCGTGGTCAATCAGTCGTTGACTGTGTCGATCGCGATTGACAGAGCCGTCGTGGTCTGTCCGTCGTGGTCAAACAGTCGTTGACTGCGTCGGTCGCGATTGATGAGTCGATCGCGATTGATGACTCGATCGCGATTGACACGTGTCGCGCGTATGATCCGTCAATCGTGGTCAATCGGTCGTTGACTCTGTCGGTCGCGATTGACAGAGCCGTCGTGGGCTGTCGGTCGCGATTGACGTGTCGATCGCGATTGACAGGTCTGTCCGTCGTGGTTTGTCGATCGCGATTGACAGAGCGATCGCGATTGACAGAAATCTATGGAATTTCAAAAAACTAAACACATTTTTGGGAAGCTCTAGGCCTGTAGGTCATGGATATGCACTTTGTTTAGCAATTAGAGCAATTTTTCTGTCGGTCGCGATTGACAGAGCTCGGCGACACACAGACAATTACTCAGATTTCCGTACCTGCGCGGAGTGTTGGGGATGATGATGCAGCCTGTACCTGCAAGACAGCTCAGAAAACATGCAAAAACAGCACATGCAAATTCGCTCTCTCGCTCTCTCTCACAAGTGAAATGGGGGAAATGAGGTGGAGATGGGGATATAGTCAAAAAACTGAAATTTTCGCGATGATGGAGATGGAGGTGGGAGATGGTGATGATGGAAGTGAAGATGGTAAAGAAAGTAAAAGAAAATCGATGTGAGTGAAGAAAATACCTACAATTCCAACGCGTCAACTCTACGTCTTACCATCACACGCTCGTCCTCAAAGCTCGATCCCCGGCAACGGCGCCAAAATTTGGTGTAGCTCAGTGATGAGTAGCACCTCCTTTAATGTCAATCCGGGAAGACGTGAGGATGGTATGAAGACCTCGAGCAAGTGGCGGCACAAGTGCGTGAGTGAGAAGCACACAAGCATGCACACACATACACACACACGCGCACACACGGCAAGACAAAGAGAGAGAATCAATGGAGTTCTTTAGATTACTTTCAATAGCTCTTACAAGTTCATTTCAATTACAATCTAACCTCAAAAATGAGCTCTCTAGCTCCTTTTATAGTTTTTGACTAGCTTTGGCCCTGTCCAGACCTAGTGTCCGGCCTAGTTAAAAATTAGGTTCCAGGGCTTATTTGGGGGCTCAAACGAGATCTAAAAAATACGAAAATTGGTACGCAACTACTTCTAAGGCTCCTCAAGCTCAAGGACTCCTTGGCTTGCACAAAATGGAGCTACAAAAATGTGAAATGATATTTACAATGATTGTTAGTGATAAAAATCACTGTTGTTGTAGGGGTTTCTTCTAGTGATCTGCCATACATATCTTCGATCTCCCTACTTGCTCTTCCTCCCTGCATGTCCATCTCTTTGATCTGCATTAGTGTCTTGAGAAAATATTGGCCTACTTGCCAGATCTTCTTTGACTGCCCTGTTTGCTTGTGCTGTCCCTTCGCTCTGACTCCCTTCTTTGACTTTCACGTCTTGTAAGTCCTGGTGTACCAAGACTACTGCCAACAGTAAGACATGTCCTATCATGGAGTTTTTTCATGGAGTACACGAGATTTCTTAACGGCTTGTCTTTTTGGACACGAGTGATTCAAGCGGTATGGGAAACGGGACAAGTTTGGGTGGCCCTTATGACTTGAATCGGATGTGCCTTTGATCCCTTTATTTACTTACTTTTTCTCTTTTATATCTATAAAAATTTATCTTATTTTGCCTTCTCAAAGACAAGAGGATGTTGAGAGATTTCCCTCAAGCATATGCAAATATCATGAATGTTGTTGTTCACTCAAGAAGCAATACCCTATATGCATCAAATAGCAATGAGGAGTAGCCCATATATTTTGATAGATTTTTTAGATAGAACATTGAAAAATCATACTATTCACTACAAAGCTTATGTACATCATAAAATGAGTCTAGATTCAATTTCAGAAGCTAATTATTTATGCAAGGTATATCCACTTTTTCTTTTCCTTTATTCTCTAAAGCTTTCATCTATACTTCACTCTTCTAGTTTTTTTTTTCATTTGATATAGATGTCTACAAACAAAGCAACAACAATAAGATTCTATATGTGATGGGGAAAATGAAACATGAATCCAAAGGAAATTGCGTAAGAAAAAAGAACTCAAGTTAGGATATAATTTTGGGACACAACGAATTCAAGCAATTAGGCTCATTGAAGATCTTGGATGGGCCTAATTGCTTGAATTGAATGCTCCTAAAAGTCGTGAAAAACCAAAGATATTTGGCTTACTTCTTTTTCAAATACCGATGAATTCAAAGGGAAAAAGGAAATATATATGGAAAAATGACAAAATACAATTTCTCACATGAATTTAGGACATGAACAATTCAACTGATTAGGCTCATCATGAAATCTTGAATGCGCCTAACCACTTGAATGCATTGTGTGTGATGGACATTCCAAATGCAATAGTAGTGTCAGTTCCTTCAAATTCTAAACCAGTCACAAAGAAAAAAAAAGTTCACATGGACTCTAAGGCTAAAAGTCACTACCTTTGTATCCAAGACATTAAGGAGATTGCATAGAGAGAAAACAAAAAATCTCAAGTAATGGAATCAAACTAGGACATGATTGATTCAAGTGACTAGGCCTATCCAAGATCTTTCCATGTGCCTAATCTCTTCAAACGGTCCTAAGTTGCCCAAAATTTTGGTAAATATCTATGAACGATTAGGAATAAGAGGATTGCATAAGGAGTAAACAAAAGAGCTAAAGTATATGAATGGTGTAGGACATAATCAATTCGATGGATAAGGCTCATCAAGAAATCCTAGATGGGCCTAGTCACTTGAATTGGTCATGCCTCAAAGATGAGTCACAAAATGAAAGGGAAATGTTTTTTTATCATACATTTACCTCATACTGATCCTAAAGCAATTGTTCAACATCAATTCGTATTGTTCTTTTGTCCTCAAAAACTTCCTTTTGTTCAATTCTCTCACTAGATGAGTGATGAGGCCAAATGAAAAAGCTCATATCACTAAAAGTAAACAACATCCGCTTTTATGGTGAGGGAAAAACCCCATCCTCCTAGGCAAGGTGGAAGTCTTTCTACACTTTCTAGTGGAGCCCTATCCAAAGGATCCTCCCGAAACATTCTTGGGGGAATATATTTCTTGCCAAAGATTACCACTTCTTGTCCATTGAGTATCCTCATAAAACCATTCCACACATCCTTAAGAGATGGCTTAGTTTTCTTCTACAAGGACTTCAAAACCAAAGGAGGGGTTGAAAATCTTTAGAGTTCCAAACCCTCTTCAACCATGAGCTTGATTAGTTTCTCATATGAAAAGATTGAGAATTGCATTTTTCTCCTCCATTTTTGGATCTTTGAGGGGCTCAATTCTAGATGAAAGGGATAACTGATGCAAGCAAAAAGAGGCAATCAAAGATGGTCAAACAGATTGTATCACTTGAATCTATCATGTATACAATTTAGGCGTAGGAGTGTTGATCCTGGCTAACAAAATTGTTGAAGGTAGAAAATGAGTGAATGCTAAGGTAGCTGATATTTATGAGGGGAAAGAGATGTTGGAGAATCCACATGGACCAATGAGAGCATGGCATGTGGCAAGTCCTGGTCAAATGACATGGACGAATGGAATTCTCGCACATGGTAACTTGCACCTTGAGAGCCGTTGTTCTATACTATGCATTCATTCATATAGCTAGAAATATGAAACTTCCTTGGACATGACCGATTCAAGTGATTACGGCCATCAAAGAAGCTTGGATGACCCTAATCAATTGAATTGGTCATGAGCAAAGAGAACAACTGTATGGTGCTTATTTGCTTTTCCTTGTTACAAAGAGTTCCTTGTAATGAATTTCACATTTTTTTAATTGTTGATGGAGAAACAAGACACAACCAATTCAAGTTATTTGAGCCATCAAAGAACCAAAGATGACCCTAATAGCTTGAATGTGTCATCTACATTGAAACCAATTGTTTTATGTATACTTTCTTCTTTTGACTATTATAAATGTCTTACCATTTGTTTATGTTATGGAATACACATGAAGGAACTTGAGAGCTTGCATTATTTGACACGAGAAACTCAAGCAATAAGGGCATTCGAGGTACTTTGGACGGCTCTAATCACTTGAATTAGTCATCTCTATTCATAACTTTTATTTGATGTATATTTGGTTATTTGAATGTAAGACATGTCTCATGATGGATTTTTGTCATGAAATACACAAGAGATCACTTAATGGCTTTCCTTTTTGGACATGAGTGATTCAAGCAAGATTGGAAATCATACAAGTTTGAGTGGCCCTTATCACTTGGATTTGTTGTGTCTTTAATCCTCCATTTTCTAATTTTTGCCTTTTGTATCTATAAGGTTTCGTTTTTTATTCCTTCTTAAACAAAACAAGATGTTGAGAAATTCCAATGTTGAAAACTCTAACAACATTGTCAACATAGCTCTCAAGTGTTGTCTGCAGGCCATAATATTCTGATCATTTATTCAAAAATTGAAGCCCCTTCATACATCTAGTCTGGATCTTATTTTGTAGGGTCCTACTCCAGAAGTGTGGAGAGGTTGTTTCAATAAAGGTCTTTTACTTGGATCCACTTGTGATTGAGTGTATACTTTTCACGCATGGAAAAGCTGGTTACTTTCTCAAGAATTTTAGTGAGGATATAGAATATATTATTTATCTATATGTTGAAAAGATAGTTTTTATAATATTTTTAATATATATCCATTCCTTTTCTAACCTTGAAGTTTTATAAACAAGCATGGATTATTATCCTCTTGAGGATGTCCTTAAGAGAAAGCACAAAGGTGAAGGTTGCAAAAAGGAAAAGTATAAAAAGAAAAAATAGATGTATAGTTTTTTATATCTATGATTATCTCTAGATAGAAGTACGATGTATTTCCAAGATATGTTGGAGAATATTTATTTTCTCTATTTTGTTGTATATTCTAATTATGTATTGAAGGAACCCTTAAAAGCATTGTTCTTATAGAACAATGTATAGAGGAATGATGCCATTCTATCTTTATGTGGAAGATAGTATGTTTGTAATCCATGGTTGTAAATAGAAATAGTACTTCATTTTCTAAATGTTGTTGATCTTTTTTTCTCAAATAGAGGAAGGTATTGTGATGTGCCTATCATTTATGAGATCAATTTAGATGATAAGTGGTTTACCATTTATTTATTCTCATTAATGCTCTATCTTGATTATCTCTAAACTATAGTCCTTAGCGTGTCTTGTAGGGCATGCATGATCTATTATTATGCGTTCTATAATAACTATCCTCTATAAATATTGTTTTTGTAAAGAAAAACCTCACTACCAACTCAAACGATAAGGGCCATAGGGGGGTATTCCAATGGCCCTATTCAGTTGATTTGGTTGTGCCTTTTCACATGTATTGCATAAAAATTCTAAAAAAACACGACCAACTCAAGGGATTAGGGTAGATTAAGAAGCTCTGATGGCCTTTGTCACTTGAATTGGTCATGTCCTTTATCACCTCCAATTTTTCCATTTTTTTACATTCCTTCTCTTTAATGCTATATATAGCTTGTTAATCACTAAAATGGATAATTTCTACATTTTTACCTTTATCCTTCATTCTCCATATTTAAACATTAGTTTTTACGAGTTGTTGTCTAGGAGGAAGTCTTTGAACAATAGAAACTTTCCAAGATCAATGCTCTAAAGCATAAAAAAGCCATTATAAATATGAAGGGTGCATACATGGAAAAAAGTGATGAAAATATTTAGCACTCAATGTCTTTGTTTCCAATCCAGATAAAATAAAACATTTTTGGTGGAAGAAAAGGGCAAGAGTGGTTACATTCTTAAAGGTTGGAGCTTGATCATTTTGGATGGTAGGCAAGTAATGCAAGATAATTTCTCTCATCTAATGTTTACCACTATGCCATCACTTGAGAATGTGAATTGTGGTGAAACCTCATCAAGTACTCTAGAAGCTCTCTAACACTTTTTTTCCAAATTGTAATGACAATTTTTTCCCTTGGTTAGAAATATGAATGCATTAGTAACTTTAAGTCAAATTCTAGACACTTCTCCTCGATATACAAGACATTCAGACTCCAACCTTTTCTTCCATCTTCTTTGTTCATATCCTAACGCTAGAAATTGTCAAAATATTTTATATGAAATTGAAAGAGAATTTGTAAGAACTTTACATAAAATGATGCCACATAGCTTTTAAACTTTTTTGTTATTCCACTCCCTACTAAAAACATCATCAGTCTCTGAAATTTAAACTCTCCTATTCAACAACATTGCTTTTGTTTTTTGTAATGACATGTATTTAGAACATGCGATAGAAACATGAAGAGGCAAAAACCATTGAATCTTAATCCTTTGAGAAATTTGTTTTATTGGCATTGCTCTTGAATCTCATATTTCATCTAGCACACAAAACGTGTAAGTGTTGATTGATCAAGGGAATCCCAATCTAATGAAGAAATGCTAGGAGTATGCAGATTACAAGATTTCTATATGCATTCCCTCCTCATGGAAACTGATATTCTGCAAAATAGAAAAATAATTGAATGCTATTGAAAAATTAACACCTTTGTTTGCATAGATAAGTTCTAAATAGTCATCATAAAGAGCTTTGAATATTCCTATTAAACATTCAACAGGTTCCCACTCTTGAACATTGGAAGGAAACATGTCTTCAATATGAAAAAAGATATCTTTTAAAACAAAAAAGATTGAATGATTAAAGAGAAATATTGTTAAACTTCACTTATAGTATGACAAGAAGTGCAAATGATTGTTTAAAACTAGGTCCTTAGCACTATATAGATTTTGAACTCTTGCAACTAGCCATATCTTCTTAATTTGAAATTGAGAATATGAATTTTGCAATGGTTTTTTGTGTCATCTCTTTTAGCTTGCATCACTTTATCGGCACCTCTACAACTAGAAAACATAGTCACCCAATCATATATCTACACAGAAACAGGTTTCCACAAGGAATCCTCTAATTTGTTGTAAATGTGACATGACTCAGAGAAATATAGAGAATGCTCAAAGGAGGAAACTGAGGCTCACAAACTTCACGAGTATTTATAGAAAAAATATTTTGATGTACACATGGAAAACCGAGACTCATAAACTCTTTAGCTGATGTATCAAGTGTGTCAAAAAAATCATAGAATTTTGTGAACCCGAAAAAAATTGTATCTTCAAAAATCTTTTCTCTCTTGGAAATGTAAAGATCTGGATTGTGTGGTGTGCAAAAATATCCATTTTTATATGAAAACAAAACATTTTAGACTCAATACAAAAATATCATTGCCTTACTGGTGTTTGAAAAGTTGCCTTTCTTTTTAGAGTTAAAAGAGATAGGAATGTTATATTCTTGTACAAGTGGAAAGCCCTTAATTATCAATTTTCTTAATTTGTCAATAGAGAATGGCACCTTTTTGGCCATCTTTTGACCTAATGGAAGATTGAAGTCTATTCTCGAAGCACCGAGGATCATTTTCCCCGCATAAAGAGATTCTCAAATGGCAACTTGATATGTTAAATACTTAGTATCGATAATAAATTCATTGTTGGGAAGTCTTTTGATGACTTTTCATTGCTCAAAGCGAAGTTGAGTGAGACATTTGATGAGAATTTGGGGGAGATCAAACATATTCTTGGCATTCACATTACTTATGATAGGAGTAAAGAATGCATTTAGTTTTTTGGAAGTGAGTAAATATCAAGAGTACTTCACATGTCCAATCCGTAGGGTCGCAAGACATTGAGTACACATTTATCTACTTATGTGAAATTGAGCAAGGATGATTGCCTCAAATCAAATTAGAAAAAGGAGCTCATGAACCAATTTCCTTATCAATTTTCTTTGTTGGTAGTCTAGTGTATGCTATGGTAGCCACAAAATTAGACATTGCATTTGTAGTGGGAGTTGTGAAATGATATAGTTCTAATCTTGGCAAAAAGAGTTGGGAAGAGATTAAGATGATTTTGAGATATTTGAGTGGCATAAGGACAACTGTATATGCTTGGGTAGAGAAAATGAATCGATTATGGGCTACACAAATTCTGACTATGCTTGTTGTGAAGACAATCAAATGTCAACATCAAATTACACTTTTCACTTTGTTGGAGGGGCTATCTCATGGAGACCTCATCTTGAAGAATGTATAGTTGATTCCACTATAGAAGCATAGTATGTTGTGTTGTGTCAAAGGGGAATTGAACACATGAACTATTGTCTAGGCATATGATGGGCTAACCACTTGCCCCAAGGGCCAAAATCCATGTTGAGCATTACTTTTTACTTCTCCCTCTTAGGGTTTGGTTCAACCATCATTTGACTCTCATTATTGAGTCTTGGACTCTCTTCTCCTTCTATAGATATTTTCCTCAATGATGAGCTTGTAATCACCTCTTGAATTGATCTCCTCACCCTTGTAAAGTGTCTTGAATTGTCTTGTTCTCAACCTTAGTTTCTTTAATCCTTTGTCTGAACCTTGGTGTCTTGTTCCTTCTTGTTGACAACATTCATGTCTTGTTCCCTTGTTCTCAACATTAGTATCTTGAACCTGATTCTCACTCATGCTAGGTATCTTGGAATCTCAATCTAGTTCTTACATTGAAAGGTTTACTTTGAGAGCTTTCCAACAGTCTAACACATATAAATCTATCCTATGGATTGGGAGATACACTCTAATCTTTATTGTCTCTAAGTTTTTAAAATGACACATGCAAGAGAACAAGGATTACGACCACCACATGCTTGAGAGATGACTCTGCTCCCAACCAAATGCCTCTATATATAGCTCTCTCCAAGGGACTGCCTTCTTGGGCAGGTGGATACTAGCCAGCCAAGTGTCAGCCACGTAACTACATGTGCGCCAAGTGTCCTAGTTAACTCGAGTTAACTCAAGTGGATGCTTCTAGAAGGCTCTAGAGCTCTTTGGGCAAAACACTCTCCCCATGTACCCCATGGGGATTGAACCCAAGACCTCCTCCTTTGCATCCTTGAGACTTAACCACTAAGCTAAGTGGATCACTTGTTCACAAGAGCACAAGACCTCCTAGTAAGTCTAAACTCGAGATCTTTGGTCATACACACGGATGACCAAACGGTGTCCGATTTCAGATCTGTCTGAACCGGCCAGACCCTTGGATCATAGAATTACTTTATTGCATTCTTCCCCCCTTGGAAAATATTTTCGTCCTCAAAAATAGAGCTATATACATACTGTAGGCAACCCCCGAGCCTCATGTTCTAAAACTGGAAGAACATGGTCATGTTCTAGAACTGGAAGAACATGTCTCATCTCTATGGTGGCATCCCTGCCCAAATGATTCAAAACACTATCCGGGTTTGCACTTTGATGAACGGGACAAAGTACAAACTAGTGAAGAATAATAAGGGTGGATCTAAATATATCCCTGGCCAATTCATAGTTTCTAGATGTGCGATCTAGGCACAAATATATGAATTAGGTGGATTCAAATTACTAGTCCATTTCTGGGCATGACTGGTGCATGGACTTAGTAATGAAGGTGGGATTCTTATCCCTTGCAAGACTTTAATAATTCTTGATTCACTTGAATTTGTTTTGGAGAACTTGAAGTTTGGTTGTCCCATACATCTAACTTTAGATGTTTGTACAATGGTTTACTTTGATCTAACAGTTACTTGATTTTTTCACCCAACTAGAGGACTACTTGGTCCTAATGAGTTGAAAAAATCCTATGTAAACTGTAAGAGAAAGTTACCATTTTTGTTGAGTCAATCATACTATAACTTGCGCAATACAAATCCATAATGAAATTTGTCCAACTTAGGACACTTTTCTCAAAGACTCTAACTGAAAGTTCTTGGGAATTGTCAATCTAAATGAGCAATTCCTAACTTCTTTATTCTAGAGTATACTAGACTCCAGGAAATCATTTATGCTATAACTTGAAGCGAACTCAAACGAATAAGTCCACTTAGACTTATCATCTTTTTAAGATTGAAAAGGTTCTTGTACATAACATCTATCTAGGATGTTCAAGTTAGTTATTTTATTCTAACCGGCTAACCCTGGTCTTTTGCAAAAGGAATCAGATACCATGTCTGAGCCAATTCCAGAAAATTTGGAAAGCAGAAAGGAATAACTAAAACTCTGTACAACCAATTCAAACTTCGAACATACATAAACTTGCTATGAGTCAAAGTCTAGTTGACTCAGGACTTTAACTTTTCAATGATCAATTTCAACAAGGTATTGAAACATTATCTTTATCTTTAAGAGAAATAAGCTGGTTTCTCAAAAAGATTCAAAGCAAATAAAAAACATCATCTAACCAAAAGATACTAGTGTGGTAACCAACATCAGTGTGTCGACCCACTGAGGTTGTGTCGATGAGTTTAGTATTCAAATAATGCTTCACTTGAGACGAAGTTCAGGTCACATTGACTTGGTGCTTGACTTGTCAATCAAATCCTTGGTTGAAAAGATCAACTTAAAGTCAAAGTTCAACTTTTTTCAGAAATTTATCAAATATTTCTGATCAATAACACTTAAACTTGAAGTGTTTTTAGAAGTTCTTGGAAGTTTCTTACTTCAGATCTTCAATTTCCTTGATTTTGAAGTCGTCTTGAAGTATCTTGAGATTCTTCTTAAATTTAAACTCCTTCTTTGAAGTTTTAATTCCCTTGAAGATCAATCCTAACTTCAAGATCCAAACGAAGACTAAAAGATAATCATCATCTCACGGTCCGATGTCCCATACCATCTTTCCTACATCAATCTGAGTATAAAATTTGGTGTCCCATACCACCCTATTTTATACTCACATTGACGTGTGAGTGAATTTTATCATAAAGTCTACAACATCTCTTGATAGAGAACCTTCTAACTTTAATTCTTGACAAGAATTTTGCAATTTCAGGCACTATCTCTATCTTGATATTGTTGAGAGTGATGGATGGATGCACTCAGGAAATCAGTTGGTGCTGCAAAAACCTGCTTCACACCTGCCCTCTTCTCTCTTCAGAAATGCTTAGTACACTTACTTAGCTTCCAAATGACACAAAAAAACCATGTATGTACTTTGGAAATGGTTTAGGTAATGATCAACCCAAAACAGATAACTTTGTACTTCAAAGATCAAGCAAAACTTTCTATTCCTGTAGTGATACCTGCTCAGACTTTTACTCAGTGTGTCCAGCACACTTAAAATTGGAACAATTCCTTTGGGGAGTATTAATGTACCTTAGTAAGCTACCAATCACAAGTGGAATGACTTCAATTGATAAACTATGCACTGAGAAATAAGTTTAGCAAAGTTATAATCACCCCCGACTTTTCAGGAACTCTGCAGACTGAGACCAGTGTGCACTTCGAATCGATTTTCTCCCAATTGGCTGAATGGAATCCTTTGAAATTTTGTATGCTTGTAGTGGACTTTGAGCTGGTTCCAATGAGCTATGGATCACTTGATTTGGTTCAGTAGATCTTGAGATATGCCCTGATGAAGTTGACAGACTTGGAGTAGGATACTCAGAAAAAACCAGAGATGATAAAATGTATACTTCTATTGATAAATGTGTTTGTACAATCTCATTAGCTTGCCAAGCACAGCTAAATGAGGTAGTGTGATGTTGGGTATAGAGTAGCCCTCACACACAATGAGTTACAATGAAATTTTGCCTCGGGGAGTGAGCTAGAGTGGCTGAACTAACCACGACTTTTTGATTGTATCTTTTATAGATGTTTTGAGATCATTTGAATTTGAAATTCAAACTTAGGCTCCCTTGAATCTCTCCTCTAAAAGTAGGGAGATATTCTCTCCATCTCAACATTCAAATTTCCACGACTCTAGTGGTAGGTGGATGACTTAAAGTGATTACAAACAAATGATAAGTCACTTAGACTTTTACAAGGGGTAAAGAGGTAATAACATATAAGCATATGTTCACATGAGCCTTCCTTTAAGTGAAGCCTAGATAATCCTTTTGTCCATGCTAATCTTCAATGAGTCCAAGGTCCCAAGCCAATGTGTGTAGGCTTGTCTTGCACCAACAGATATTCTAGGGTTTAATCCCTTGACATGATCGTTTCACGATCTTGTGCTTAACCTTGGGAACTTGAAAACCTTCAATAGAATATCTCCAATCCTTTTTTGCTAAGATTTTCAAATGAAAACCAAACAGAATTCCAAATTCTTGAATTTCTCAAATTCAAGTTCAAGTGGTTATTCTTGACCAATTTTGTAGCGACAAGAGCTTTTGACTTCTTGTCTTTAGATTCCTTCTTTACTATTGCTTTAGGTACCTATCTCGGCCGAGACTTTTTACAGGAATCTCTCTATTGCATAAGTCTGAGCATCCGCTCATGCTTTCTGGATTTGTACCAAAATCCCTTTAAGGATAAGCAAACATTTATGTTTTACCTTCCATAGACTTTAGTACCGTTTGCACGGTTGCAGACTACATTTTTGGAATTCCTTCACTCTGTTCATACTTGGAACAGCTTACTTTTTCACAATTTTCCATTGAATAAATGGAACTTGAGTGAATAACTCCTAACAGAATTTTTACTGCCAATACTTGGGCAATCTATAGGGTAGTTCTAATCGCACGTTCTTGGACAATCACGGCCAAGCTTGATCAAATCTGGTTGATACTTGCGAAAAAAATAAAGACTTAGTCTTTATCTTTTAAGATCTCTTAAACTATCTTAAGCTTCTTTGCTTACCTGCAGGATTTTTAGAGATCTTTCCCTCAACTTAAGTCCATGCATTTTCTAATGCTTTTCAGATTCCAAAGCTAAGAATCTTTGATATACCGTTAGGTTATATCACTTATTTGGACTTAAATACCAAACCTGGTGGTTAGGGATTTGCTGGGAACTACCTACTATAAAACTTTTCTTGAAAGATGCTAGTCTCACGTCTGGGGAGATTCTTCTTTCAAGAACTTTTTTGATTCCTACCAAGGAATCAAATAATACTAAGCTATAACTTGAAGCAGATGATTCATCTTGGAATCTTTTGCTTTCCAGTTCAATGATTCATCTTGGAATCGTTTGCTTTCCAGTCTAATGATTCATCTTGGAATCGTCTCCTTTACTGGAAAGATCTTCAAAAGGAATTCTAGACTTTTGGATAAGACCAAGACTTAAGGCTTTGCTTGTCCAAAAGACATTCTCATTTAACTAATGAAATAGTTAATTAGACTCTTTCATTAGTTTATCTTTTGGAAATAGCTTAATTTCCAAAGATTGCTTTTGCTTGGGTCTCTTTGTTTAAGCTTTTCTTATCTTAAAGACCACCAAGCATACTTTTCTTATCTTTAGAAAAGTGCTTTAATAAAGTCTTCATGTTTGAAAACTTTACATAAGCAAATAATGCTTGGAATTGTTTACTTAATCTTATAAAAGATATTCTTGATTTTTATAAGATTCAAGGCTTTACCACTTGAAGCTTATCTTTTAGGAAAGAACTTGTTTCCTAAATTGTCTTTAAGATATCTGTTTTAGAAATGAAAATAATTTGAATCATTTCATTAATTGTCATGACTTTAGGAAATTACTTGATTCCTAAAGATCAATTAATATTTGTCTTGGTTTCTTTTTTTTTAAGCCTTGAGTTTAAATAGAATCAAACAAATTTCCTTCAAAAGTTTTCGCGTCTATTGAAGACTTTGCATCATGCCTCGAGATGCATTTCTGAAAACTAACACTAGAGTTCCAGGGATTCTAGAAGTTCAATACTTCTACTTATTTTCATCAATGTTTGATAAATATTAAAGTACTAAACCTTCCAAAATTTGCTGAACTTACAAGTTTCAACAGAAACTTCCTTACTTGGATGCATGAACATGAACATCCAAAAACAACTAAATCCTCGTCAGTTGCTAAGAATGTCTAGGTTTCCCAAACTTAGAGTGAGCATGCACATTGGAAAGTAGCTCTATTTTCTTGGCATCTTAATGACAAGAAAAATGAATACTTTCTTGGCATCTTAATGACAAGAAAAATGAATACTTACTTTAAACATGCTTTCTTTTTCTCAAAAAGACTCCTACTAAGTGGTACCTATGTATCACTTTTTGGAAAAAATAGACTAGATACTTAGTTGCATGATGGTCAAGATCCTTGCAACTAGGTAATTTTCTATTTTTCCCACCTAGCTAAGTCAAGTTAGAAAAAGAAAGGAACGAAAGTATACGTGTTCAGCTACTTACCAAAAGATCATGTGTATGCTCATGCATCTACTTGCATGCAAATGCATGTTTATGTTTGCAAATGCCCATTCTTGGGTGCAAATCCATGTGAGTTCATGCAAATGTAATGAACTTAAGCAAATCTTGAGCTTATTAGGTATGCAAACAAGCATCCATGCAAAAAACAACCTGCTTGCTATTCTGGCCAAAGGTATTTATTCAAGTGTGTGAACTGGAGAATTAGCTACCTTTCCCAAGCAAGTGCGAACTTGATGTGCACAAAACATTCTTTTATGCACAAATAATCTTTTCATGAATGGAAATAGAAATTTCAATTGCATACCTAAAACTAAAAAGTACTTTACATACTTTTGTGTCATTTCAATATTGTTTAGTCCTCTAATTAGCTTTCATATTGAGATAACCATAATTGGACTACGCTTTTAGTCCTAATTAATGCATCCTAAATGAAAGCATTCGAGCACACAAATATCAAAATGAAAACATAACTTGGAAAATACTTAGCTTCACATAGAGCTACGTCCTTCCCTTGATCCTTTGGAAGAGCTTCTCTCTAAAGACTTTGGTCCGAATTCAAAGTTGGTTTGACTTTGATTACCAAACGCCTCCGGATCTTCACTCCACAACTCCACTTCCATCAAACTTTGCTCAAAACTTTGGTAGTCTTCCGATTTGCTCACCAAAGATACGCAATCGGATTCGGTTGGGGTAATCAGCAAACTCCAAAGATTAATCAGAATGAGAAGATCTCGGCTCGGGATTAGCAGAGCAGAGATATGATTCGAGCTGAATAAAATATGCAGAGAAAATAATCACAAAAAATTTCTACTTGAGTGGATAAGGCTTTGAAGTCTCTCTACAAGGTCGCGGGGTCGATTCCTGGTGCCCTCCCGATGAAACTTCAGATTTTTTGGCCGGTTGAAGAAGTCTGCTTCAACGCAAAGTCAGTATAATCAGTCACGTTCTCTTAATACTCCGTGAACGTCTGTGGCTTTTATGGATAGGCGAATGCGCTGAGAATTAGAGATTCTGGGTCCGATCACGCTCAGGCACACAGTAGAAATGAACACTACTTTTGTTCCTGCCTTCTTCAGCGCTAAATAAGGAGTGAGAGTATATTCTGCAGAAACGGGTCAACAGAAACTTTGAGCGCCTTGGCTACTTCGAAGAGCTCCCAAACTTACCGCCTGGGTTCGAATCCCGTTGGAGCAACGTGAGGAATATTGTTCCTTCTTTTGCTCCTTATTGTAGTCTTCAACAGCGCCGGTCATGAATAAAATTAGCTCACTCTCGGAGTGACTTCGCGAACGCCTGCTAGGCCGTATGGATAGAGCAGCGTCCTCTGAACGGGGTGATGAGGGTTCGAATCCTGCCGCCCACAGCAGAGATGTCCTTAGCCTTTTGCTATGCTTTTCCTAAGCTAAGGCAGCACACGACCAATTATGCACTCTTCTCAAGGCGGCCGCGAGCAACCTTCTTCATCCTAGAAGATCTTATGCACACGCAAGATGAAAAGACCAAATTGATGAAGGTGAGAGCTATGGAGATGGCTCTGATACCAATGCAAGAGAACATCTTTGGGCAAAACACTCTCCCCATGTACCCTCCTCCTCCTTCACATCCTTGAGACTTAACCACTAAGCTAAGTGGATCACTTGTTCACAAGAGCACAAGACCTCCTAGTAAGTCTAAACTCGAGATCTTTGGCCATACACACGGATGACCAAATGGTGTCCGATTTCAGATCTGTCTGAACCGGCCAGACCCTTGGATCATAGACTTACTTTATTACAACACACACTACCTTTTGTACATTTTAAGATACAAACTATGGAAGCACATTATCTAGAGGCCATTGGGTGCCCATGAGCCTTGTGAAATCTACCCACCTTGCTCAAGCATAGTTCCTAGGCTCTAATACCAATTCTTGTATCCAAGGGAAATTGAACTCTTGAACTATTTGCTAGGTGTGTGATGGGCTAACCACTTGGCTAAAAAGCCATTGTTGAGGATTACTTTCTAATCCTCCCTCTTAAGATGTGGTTCAACCATCTCCTACCTATCATTCTTGAGTCTAACATGGTGGACCAAGTAAATAATAGCTTCCATGTTTCTTTTGAGCAAATTCTCACATGGTGCACACTATTCTGACCACCCACTCATAATGTTGTGCAATTGTGGGATATATTTCCGATAAGGCTCCATAGTGTTGGAGGAATAAAGTAGAGCAATTGACAATAGACAAACTATACCGAGAGAGAGGAAAAATCATAGTGAGGCATCTACCACAAACTAAGATACTTTGATAGGACTAACACATCATCAACTATGTACAAAGGATTCTAACTAAGCTGCAAACTTATGCAAAGAGGATGACAAGGAGAAAGGCTCAAAGGGAAGCCTAGATGATGCCTTTCACACAACCCATACGAACATGGAGAATAGTGGTTTGGAGTAAGCCTTTATGATTTTCTAAAAATGGATGTAAGATTTTGGAGTGAGATGTTCAAACTCTTGACTTCCTTAGCTACATCAACATCAATAAGTAGCAATCATGGCACCTATTTTTTGACACAAGCCTCGCTAATTGATTATTTCAGCCTAGGAGTAGTAGTAAAAATAGTCGATCAAGAGATCACGAGAGTTATCATAGATTGATCAAATAGAAGCAAGCTTTAGAAAACTACTCACTATCAAGAACATGATGCAAAAGAAGGGGCAGGGAGCCAGAAGATCATTCAAACTTGATTGTATTCCCATATCTTTTTAGTAAAAGTGTGTGGAGTGATTATATACGCTCATAAAACACTCTTTTTGATGTTCCACAAATCTGAACAATCAATTTCCTCTCAGCAATCTCATGGGAGGGAATTTGATGTGATGTGTTTCTTTTTCCTACAATCTAGAAAATAAACTAGAACAATCACATATAATTTTTGATTGATTTGTATGTTGGTGTGAGAGTCCAACCATTTGACTCATGGATTAAGGGCATCAATTACAACCTTGAATGAGCACTAATGCTATAGTAAAAAGAGTAAATCTTCAAAATATGTGAGTATAGAAAAGGAGGAAATGAATCCATATATATAGGGATGCTCAACCACTTCAATGGAGTCGAATCCATAAAGAGGAAGAGGAAATGCCTATCCATAGTGCAAGATGTAGTGATCAATCTTGTATCAATGAGGATACTCAATTATGGATTTGCAAGGCTTCCCTCAAAGAAGAAAAGAGGCTCCAATGTTGGAAGCCATGGTTAGAAGGAGAACAACCAATAGAAGACTCAACTTATATGCCTCAAGTATTTCTTCATTCAGCATTTGAGCCCCATGATTTGATGGGGATATTTGCAATGCTAGATGTCTGTGAATGAGAAAGTGGTTACCATGATTGAGTGCGTAGCAGTTCATAATAGTGCATATTGTGTTTGAGTGAGAAGAAAAATATTTAAAAGAAATTGGAGTAATCAACATTGAAGAGAATTGCACCATCTTCTCGAGAAGAGAATATCCCAAAATCCTTAACAAGGAGAATGATTACAAAGCAGATGAAGACCAACAAAGGGAACGTTTTGAAGTCCCTTAACACTTATATTGGGTTGAAAAATGCAAATTTCTATTCAAATGCCTAAGCAATAGGCAAAAGGCGTTACATATGACAACATCGAACAAAATAAGGAGATCATAGTGACCTAAGAGAATCATGAGGATAGATGCACATTCATTGGGAACTAAGTCTCGATAGGAGAAGATCAACAACTAGTAGAACTCTTAGAGAGTATCATGATGTCTTTGTATGAACCTATAAGTATTTGAAAGGAGCAGACCTGAAGATTTTTTCTCATAGAATTCCTATGGAAAAACGTTAAAAACAAAAACCATACACATGTATGGATGTCTACTTGACTAAGATTCAAGAGGAGATATAGAAATTATTAGAATCAAGATTCATGTACGAGATTGAGCACACCAAAATTGTTTCTCCATTGGTGGTAGTACCAAGAATGGAAGACTTAGGGTTTGTATTAATTTTAAACAAATTAATGCTTCAAGTATTAGAGATAATTACCCACTACATATCACTAGTCACCTTTTGTAAAGAGTAGCAGGAAAGGAAGTGTACAACTTCCTTGATGGATTTCCAAGCTATAATCAAGTAGACATCACTCTTGAGGATCACCCCAAGGCTCTGTTTGCTAGGGAACGGGGTGTATACACTTTTAGGGATATGCCTTTTTCCCGCCAACACCTTTTCAAAGAATCATGTTTCATGTAGTCAGATAATTTCTAAGGAAGATTATGGAAGCATATGTGGATGATCTTTGCACCTACACTTCCAATAAATCTTTTCATATACTTAGGTTAAGAAATATTTTTGACAAGTATAAACAATATCGAGTATGTTTAAGTCCTTAAACATGTGTCTTTATGGTCAGATAAGGCAAATTACTTTCACAAATAGTTTCTAAGAATTGTATCTCTATGGATGAAAATAAGATCAAAGTGATCTCAAAGTTACCCACATCCAAAAATGTAAAGGAAGTAAAAGCCTTTATGGGCTAGTATTAGTTTTATTGTTCATTTACCCATATGTATGGGAGCATAGCTGAACCGTTGTATGATTTGCTAAGTCACTTCAACTTGATTGATGAATGTAAGCAAGCATTCCATGAATTGAAGAGAAAGTGTTGCACCAATATTAAAAGTGCTTAACTAGAAAAAAACATTCCATACTCATGTGGATGCTTTCAATTTTGCTATTGGATGTACGAAAAACTATGTCATGCTATCAAATACACAAGTAGATGATTGAACCTAGCTAAAGAAAATATACTACTACAAAAAGATAAGGATTAGTGATGTTCTATATCATAGAAAAATTTAGATACTACTTAATGGCCAATAAATTCAAACTGCTCATTAATGATCAAGCTTTGTTGTATTTTGTCAACAAAATTTGCAATACAGAAAGGCTAGTCATATGGTTTCTTTTATTGATGGAATTTAAATTTTATGTAGTCATCAAAAAAGGAAATTCTCATGTTAGAGTAGATCAAGAATGACCAATAGAGAACCACTCACAAGAGTGCTAAATTCCAGACAGTTACCTATTTAACTTGGAAGTATGTCCATCATGGGATGAAGAGTTGGTGCCTATTCTCACACATGGGCCACATCATAGAATAAACCCTATAAAATGAAATGAAATTTGGAAATCAAGAAACCTTCACATAGAAGCAAGTAGCTTATATTTCAAAGATTCAAAAGGAGTTCTATTTAGATATATGGAGGACAAATAAATAACAACACTAATCTGAAAAACTAATGTAAGTCAATGGAAAGGTCAAAAGGGAACCAATGGAATATTCATACATGAAGAACTAGCCTCTTTGAGATAGATTAATTTTCCATATTATTGTTTACCTATGTGCAAAGACATGCCAATACTATTTGCAGCTTGACGTAGAGCTCACTCAAAGAAGAAATCATGAAATCTATTATGGCTTTACTAGACTATATGAGAAATAATTAAAAAAAGTGGAATCACATCAAATCGATAACAGATCAAGGAGTTATAACAACAACAATATTCTGCTGGAAACTAGCTCATTGCATATAGACTGAATGAGCAATGAATAAGTATTGAGAAGTTTAAGCTAAAACAAAACGATCAAGTTAGCAGGGGGCTATGTCTAGAATCTCCTTACACTCTACACTAGATAGGGAAGAGATAAGAGGTCATGGACATTGCATGTATGACTTGTATCCATACATATATAGGCTATCAAAAAGTCCTCTTACAGTTTTGTAGGAGTCCCTTAATCAACCAGTTAAGTTTTTGGTAAGCTATGACTTACTAAAGTAGTTGAAACATTTTTGTCAATGAAATCCATGTAATGAAGCCCTAAAATGATAGATCCACATGTCATCTATGCCTTTGACTCTTGAGCTAAGGTCTACCATTTGATTTTTAATACTCACCCTTAAGTTGAGAACCTCAAACTACCACACGAATGCTTCTCTTGAATTTTAGTAACTTTGTTCTTTCCAAAACTTTTTTAAACATGTCTAGAAATTTAACCTTTGTACTCACATGCTCGGTATTAACGTTCTTTTCAATCACCTTCTCTCGAATGAAGTGGTAGTGTACATCAATGTGCTTAGAACTAGCATGGAAAACAAGACTCAAGACTAGGTCTATGCTACTCATGTTGCCACGCATGATAGGAATTTGTTTCACCTACAATTTCAAGCCTTTCATGAGATTCTTTGGCCACATAAACTCTACTCATGTTGCCACGCATGATAGGAATTTGTTTCACCTACAATTTCAAGCCTTTCATGAGATTCTTTGGCCACATAAACTCATAACTAATAAGGGAGAAATCTCTATATTCGAATATAGTTGAAGATAGGGCTAGTGTTGGCTACTTCGTGTAGCTTCATGAGATAGTTTGGCTTCCAATCATGACTACATAACCACATACTCCCCCTATCATCCTCTGAGCATAATGGTATGATTTCACTTGGAAGTATTCATTGTAAGTATAATAAACCATAATTTATAATTCATTTGAGGGGTCTAAGAACCCTCTTAGATTCCATCAAGTTTTTTGCTTTAGGAGTTTGCATGAAATGTGAGAAAACTCATACTACATGCTTGATGTCTAGCGTAGTATGATTTGCATAGTTAAACAATCCTAGAATGGATCTATACAAACTAACATATTCAATGTGCTCTCTCTCATTTGCACTCGTTTTTACATTCATCTCTAATAGGTTTTCAATAGGTTTGCAATTGGACATGCCACAGTTTCCTAGTACATCAAGAATGTACTTCCTTTGCATGAGGTATATGCCTTTCTTCTCTTAGATTACTTCTATGACTAAGAAGGACTTCAACTATCAAAGATATGAGATTTTAAACTCTTTTCCAAAATTCTTCTTAATATCTCTAATGGTTGCTCCATCATTCCATGTAACAGTAAGATCATGGGCATAAATGCAAATGTAGATCACCTTCCTTCATGCAAAATGACTAGTTTACATCACTATGTTTGTAGCCACATCTGGCTAAGTATTACACTAGCCTTTGGTTACAAGATCTCAAGACTTCATTGAGACCGTGAAAGCTTTCTTTAACCTACACACATGATGACAATACCTTTGATATTCAAAGCCTTTAATCTGCTCCATGAAAATAGTCTCGTTTTGGTCACTTTTTTACATCTATTTGGTCGATCTTCCAAATATTTGAGGCTACATTTGGAGTGAGAGTTGTCATTGTATTTATCCTTTCAATAGGGATGAAAGTCTTGTGAAAATCATTGCAATAGGTTTGTGAAAAACCCTAGAGAATCATGTCATTCTTATGTGATCATCAATGAAGATAAAAATAAACATATTTCCTTCCAACAAGGACTTCTTGGATGGTCCTGATATGTTGGTTTGAATAAGGTTACAATGGAAATCTAGTCCTTTTTGTACTCTTCTTGAATGAAACCCTTGTTTGCTTTCCAAATTGACATGAATCACACAAATGTTCCATACTTGAGAATCAAGATTTAGAGGACTAGTTACTACACCTCTCCTTTGCATATCCTTGAAGGGTTATGTTAGCAATACTCTTGTGCCATAAATCCACTTGAGCTATTTACTTGCTGCCAAATGTTAGATAGACCATATGTGATGAGGGTGGTATTATCTCCATGATGAATGGCACTCCTTCCTTCTTCACCTTAGCTATCAACTTGTAGCCTATCCTTTGATCTTCCACAAAATATCATTTTTCTAATTTGAATACATAACCACTTTCAACCATTTCTCAAATCGATGTCCGTTCTTTGTGATTTGGGGCATATGTAACATATCTTTTAGACACTTTATATTTTGATTTTCATCAAAAGGAACATCACCTACCATCCTCTATTTCTACATGCCCTTGTGTGCTTGGCGCATGCAAATTGAAAAACATTTCCCTATTTCATCTTACCAGATTTGAAGATCCACTATTGATGTACCATGTGGTGTCTATGCCGTCTTTCCTACCACTTCTTTGCATCATGGCTAAAAGATTATGGTTCTTTGATGTATTTCAACTATTTGCATAGTTATCTTGATTCTTGTTGTAGCCACCTTGTCTATGCTTTGAGTGAAAGTTCCCTACAAAGTGGCCTAACTTTCCACACTAATAGCATTCCTTCGTGTAGTCCCTTACTTGAGATCCACCTCCTCTTCCTCTAGCTCTTCCTCTCCCCCTTACTCCATAGCTTTGAATCCAACCTTATTGATAATTGATGAATCTTCCTTTACCTATGTGTTTTCCATTATATCCACCTCTCTTTCCTTTACCTTTACCTACATAAAGTACTTGGGCTTCATTGCCCCAATGTAGTTCATCTCATCAATGTGTCTAATTTGTCAAAATTTGGTAAATAGCGAGTCATAACAAACGAGAACTATGTCAATAAAAGAGAACAACCTCATTGCAAATCAAGAAAATTGCATCTTATATTTGAAAAACCTTTATACCAGTATACATATATTTAAAAAAGAAAAAAGAAAAAATGTGATTTTTTGAATTTTCTCATTTTTTAAAAATTTATGAGCTAAAAAGATGCCCAAAGTTTTGATTTATTTAACATTGTCATCTCTAGAATATATACAAGAAATATAAAAGTGATAAAAAATCATATACACAAAATAAAAATTGGATGTGTGTTCGATGGAGGATCTTAGGTAGTGATTGAAAAATGCTATATAACATGTTTTCATTATGTGAGTTCCTCTAGAGATTATGTGTAAGCACAAAAATCAAGTCACAACTTTCTTGATCTATATCTACACCCCCATCCTCGAATGCATTTGATTCAGTCAGAGACTGTTGTGAGCTTTCTTCTTCTTCTGCTATATGATCAAGAGGTGTATCCTCATCCAAGTACATAGCAAATTCTATAGGATCATGCGTAGATCTTCTTGTTTGCCTATGATTAGTTGTCCCAAATAGATCTAGAAGATTTTGCTTTATCATTTTCATGGTTGCTTTCCTTAAGTGCCCTATTTCTTTCAAGGAAAAATCATAAACAAGAATATCTACATCATCCATTTTAAGAGCGGATGTACTTTGAATATTCTTTTTCTTTTTTGAACATGTTCCTTTGGCATCACATACCTTTTCTAAGCTATACTTACCTATGAATGTAGTACTACTTTTAGTATAATATCAATGGACTATCAAAGCCTCTATTACTCTTGGATCAGTATTTTTAATGAACTCTATAACTTTCGCAATCCAAAATGGGGTGCTAGCCTCATAACCATCAACAACAACTGCAATAAGTGTTCCAACATTTATTTCTTTTAGATTTCCTTGCCATCATGCTTCAACCTATTTTGTCATCCTTGGACCTACATAAAAATTCCTTTTTGGTGGATCTATAAAGCTTTGAAGTGCATCTACATTACATGCTTGTTCCTCATTCATTGATCTTTGTGTGCTAAAATCTCATGTGAATGGAATATCAATTGGCCAATGGCTTGCAATGATAGTCTTTATAATCTCTTCTTGATGGTTAAAAAACTAGTCCCACCAAGATACATCTTGATCTCTCACATATTTTTTGCATGCTCAATCTATCTCTTCTTTTAAATAAGTATATGCATCCACCTTTTACTTTGCTAAACCACATTTTCACATATTTATATATTCCTTTTATCTTCACATGGTTTTTCTTCTGCATCATACATAGATAAATTAGGCACATGCAATAAAAATCTGCATCCATGTTTGGGCTCCTACCCAAGAGAACATGAATACTACTTTACAAATAAAAGGGTTATGTCATCAACCCTCCTCATGAAGAATACATGGTTGAAACTAATATTGTGCATTGGAGCCAAAACCTTAGTACTATTATCAACACCTGCTGAGCAAAACTACTTAGAATCATAAATATGTGTAAGGTGTTGAACTTCAGGTTTTGAAGTGTATACTTCAAAAATTAACACAGATAATATTGGAAGCATAAAAGAATTATTGTGTGCCCACCCCTTAGAGAATGTACTAATAATTTGATCAATTTGATCATGAGTGTGCCCAACCAAAAGGAAATTTACCCTATTCTTCAGAAACACTTGTCTATCAACAATCATGCATAAATATCCAAAGACTGTATAATTTTGATTTTCTCGTAAAGTATTATCAAGATAAAAATAAAAAACTCATGGAAAAAGACCCGCCCCCCCACCATGATTGCAAAACTTTATGAATTAGGGTAGCCATAAAGTTTGGATCATTATGCTTATTTAGATATGTGAAGAAAACCTTAGACTTTAAGGTTCCATTGTACACCAAAGCACCAACAAAATGTATTTGCACAAGGACTTCAACCCCAATGTCCTTAGGAATGTGATAAAAATGGTTCAAACATGTTTTCTTTCAATCCATACCATCAATTAGCAAAAACATTAACGCTCTGGATTTCTGAGTGCTTTGCTTCGAATATGAATAACTTTCTTTCTTTCCAAAGCTTCACTCCCTTGATGGTTCCTTAGAAGACTTTTAACATTGTCTTCTTCTTGTGGTGTTCAGGCCCCCTTCGCCATGTTATTTAAGGTGGCACAAATAGAGAATTCAGCTTGACTCAAAATACTTCTCGACAACCAAAGATATCTGATAAGTGTAACCTTCCAATTGTAGGCATAAATTCACAATCCAAACTAACATAGTTCATCATCCAACTCATTGCATGATGACCAATAGATGTTTTGGTCCCAACACCATGATATGTATCATAAATAATATCTCTATTGAAAACCTTACTCAATGTTATGTATTCTCAAATAATTCCCCACACCCATCATCATTTTAAATGCAGCACTACAACATCAGATTCCTTGATTAATGTAATATTCAAAAGCAACATGTGCTAGTGACATCTTATCCTCAATCATTTTCATGTGAGAAACAAGGTCTATATCTTGCCTTTCACTATCTAAATGGAATAATTTATCTTTTATCTACTTTAGTTTCTTCATTCCTAATTTATACAAATATTTTAAATTAAAAAAATATTTCACAATGGCCAATGAAATTTTTCTGTCTGAATTAAAAAATTGAAATCTTAGTTCACAAGGCCTTTGCTTAAAACGCTGACTGAACATGATTTTAGACTATCTCTCTCTTTATTGACATCCTTTGCTCCACATGAACTTGAATCCAAAGGGATATCAATACGTGGATCAGGAGCAATAGGTGCATCGAGTTGAGTAGTGTTGCATTGAGAATCTAACTTAAATGACGCAACCAAGAACATTGAGAACCCACAATAATTAGTTCTAAGCCATGGACATCGTTCATGAAAGGATCAATTGAAAACAACAAATTTTAAAGTCTATCAAGCTCACTAGAGGAAGGTGATGCCTAGGCATCTATTGAAAAGAGGGAGCTCATCTTCATTGACATCAAAGAGAAATGTTGGAGTATCCCTTTTATAAGTGGAAGTGTAACATTAAGTGGTTATATCTCTCAAATCACATGGGTATCAAGATAACAATGAAGATGGATTGCACCCATTATTATGGGTTGTATAGTCAACATTAAGAAGTAACATTTGACTTTATGATCCTTTGAAGAAGAGGTTGCATGCACCGTTATGTGTCGTCAATCGAAGAAGAGGTCGTATATGCCACATCAACACTAATAATTCAATGAACCAAGTTTCTAAACATAAGCAATATTTCAATGAACCAAGTATTGAAGATATTCCAATAGTTCTTATGGCATCAACAAAAAGGCATAGGTACGTATTGCGTGGATTATACTCATTTCCTGTTGATAATGTGAGATGGTGTAGCAACCTACGATTGATCCTTGGATCAGTAATGTGACTCTCGTGGAATCATGTTATTGATACTTAAATTCAAATGGTGAATTAAATAGATTGATTATACAAGATTGATGAATTAAATTGAAATCATGATTTAAGTTTGATTCTACGAAAAAATCATATGTCCCTTATTACATTTTCGAATCACGTTGAATGTCATTACATCAAGCTTATCTTTGGATTCATTTTATTCCCAAATTGTTATGAGTACATAACAAATGGAATCTAGATCTTGTTGTAATAATATTCTTTCATAGATTTTTAGTGTTAATGTTGTCATGTGTTTGTTCTTCTCCATCAAAGCTATCATGTGTTATTTCCAAATTGTTGAGAGTACATAACAAATGGAATCTAGATCTTCTTGTAATAATATTCTTTCATAGCTTTTTAGTGTTAATGTTGTCATGTGTTTGTGTCATTCCAACAAAGCTAAGCATTTCCTACTAAATTGTTAGTGGAAAATTTTACTTTTTCAATTTCAACATATGTTTCATTAGTATAAAAATCCTCAAACTATAAGAACCATGAAAGAACTAAAGGACCATTCTTACGGCCATCACACCGTAGAAACTGGTAATTTTTAACACCAATCTTGGAATATGTGCCATCCGATTGGGTAGAGATAATAGCTTTTACTACCCTCATGAGGTTATCTTTATTCGATTGCATCTTTTTGAGTACTTTGTAACATCGTCAGATCTTGTTCTGAGCACCTCTAAGTTCATGCTGCAAGAGCTTTAGTTGTTGCTCGAGTTTTGCCTCAGGTATGTTGGTGCAAGACAATCAACAATTGAAGGTCTTTAAGTCCGCAGAGACGTCATCAAAAATTTCTTTAAAAAGGTCACCGGAAGGCTACCGGAACAGTACCGGAACAGTACCGGAAACTCACAGTAAAGTCACCGGAATGTTACCGGAATTGATCAATTTTACAGTTTTCAGTTTATGAAGAGTTGGAAGATAAAAGAAGGAAGAAAAGAACAAGTTTTGGAGCACGGAAGAAAACCGGAAAAAAGATGTACACATATGTACAGTAGTATAGTCAAAGTTGTAAGCTTGTACAAATTTATCTATAAATACCTGAGAAAGTGTCGGGGCAGATATGAGAGGCATATACGAGAGTATAGGAGGCATAGATGATAGAATGAGAGACAATAAGAAAGAATGAGAAGTTAGATGTCATGAGACATATGAAAAGTTAGTTGAGTTTTCCTCTCATCACTCAACTGTAACTTTCTGAGTAATCGAAGAAACACTGCGCCGAAATTTCTGTGTGTTCTTCATCTGTGATAGATGATTTGTGAAATCCTTTTGAGGATATCTAAGTCTATAGTTAATCAATCTATAGCTTAAGTTTCAGAGTTTAATTGTAAACAGAAACCGAGAATTGTCAGTAGGAACATTCATATGTGTTGAGTGTTCAAAGTTTACTGAAACAGGCGCATTTCCAGTGATCAATGTTTTGATCATTTCTCAGTGCATACTTTAAAGTTTTGCATGAGTGAGAGCTTAATCTTTAAGTTAGAAGATAAGCTATTCGTAATCAGAAGCATTTGCTTAAACGGGTTCTAATCAAGGAGAACCAAGTCTTAGAAGTTGCAGGTGTAAAATAAACTGTTCAGAATGACAGTTTCAGACATAGGTAACTTGTGAAGTTGATTTCTCAAGTTATACTAAAGCTTTTAGAGTAATTTCACTTGAAGGAGGTGCGCAATCTCTAGGCGACACTCCATACAAAGTTTCATAAAAACCTTTACGTGTTTGATAGATTAATTTGAAGAAATTGTGCAGCAGAATTTTTGTGTTGTGAAGTTTTTGACTTACTCTTGGTATAGAGGTGCTCTAATCACAAGAGTAGGTTATTCTTTTGGAGATTAACACTCTCCATCAGTGGTATCAGAGCAGGAGACATCAAAATCAAAGAAAGGAGGAGCCCGATTGCTGCGGTTACAAAGAATTCAACAACTGAAGAACTAAAAGGTGAAAGTTTGAAAGCAAAGCTTGAAGAGGAGACCATACGACATCAAGAAAGACAAACGGAGTCTAATTTGAAGTAAAGGTACATATATTGTTTGTAAAGCTTGAAGATTTCAATACACAGGTGGACACAAGATGGGAGATTCTCTACAGATAGAGAAACTGGATAGAGAAAACTATCCTGCGTGGTCAATGAGGATGGAAGCTCATCTTATGAGCAAAGATTTAATTGCTTACATCACAGGAGAAGAAGAAAAGCCACAGTTCAGAGATCCTAGTGTTCCGACTAGGGAAGAGTTAGCAGATTTGAAAAACTGGATGAAGAAAGATGCTCAAGCTAGGAGCATTATCTATATGGCAGTCAATGATTACTTGTTACCTCATATTCGAGGTCTTGAAAGTGCAACTGACATTTGGAATGCTTTGGAGGAGCATTTCCAGAATACTACTAAGTCAAGGAAGGCATCCTTATGGGCAGAGTTTACAACCTTCAAAAAGAAGGCTTCTCAGTCCATTTCAGACTATGTGACAAGGATGAAAGACATTGCAGATGCTTTAGGAGCTGTTGATGAAGACATTGAGGAGGATAAATTGGTAAGGCAAATTCTTACAGGCTTAAGAGGTGATGACAAATGGAAGCCGTTCATTTTGTCTACAGAGTTATCACTTGACCATTTCACTCCTGATTTAAATCAGTTGCTAGGTCATATGCTAACATTTGAGAATGATGTTAAAGGAGATGGTGACAAGAGTGCAGGTCATGCGATGTACTCAAAAGATAAAAAGAAGAATAGCAAAGGAAAGCAACAAGCAAATGAAGATGAAGGAACAAGTAGCCAAGCCAACTTCCTAAGAGGAAGAGGAGGTGGCAAAGGTAGAGGAAGAGGCAGAAACAACAAAGATGGAGGCAAAGCTTGCTGGATTTGTGGTAAGACAAATCATTTAGCTAATGATTGTTGGCACAATACTCAAAGTAATAATGGATATAGTCAAAGTTACAATGCAAGAGGAAGAGGTGGCAGAAATCAAAGAGGAAATTTCAGAGGCAGAGGTGGTAGGAGTTACTTTGGAAGAAATGCAGGTAGAGGATTCCAAAGTCAACAATATAACAATACCTACTACAATTACGCTTCTGAACAGAAGGAGGATTCAACATTGATATTGAATGCTACTTGTGAAAGGCAGAGTGAAGATCAAAGAGTCTTCTACATTGACTCAGGATGTAGCAATCACCTGAGTGGAAACATATCACTGATGACTGATTTGGAGAATAAAGTTTCTAATCATGTTGTTCAAACAGGTGACAACACAAAGCATAAAGTGAAGTCGATTGGATCAGTGAAAGCTAAAGACGGTAGTACCTTATTGGGTAAGGTTCTGTATGTTCCTACAATTCCTAAGAATTTGATAAGTGTAGGACAAATTGTTGAAAAGGGATATGAAGTAAGATTCACTAATGAAGGAGTATACGTGGAAGATCCCAGTCAAGGGTATAAACAGATTGTTTCAGGAAAGAAATAAGGAAGACTGTTTACACTGAAGATTCAAGGAAACATTGGTCAGGCCATGTTTACATATGAAGGACATAAAATTTCTGAGTTAGATCTTTGACACAAGAGGCTTGGACATTTCAATGAAAGAGGTATTAAAGATATGGTTAACAATGGTTCAGTGCTTGGATTGCCTAATGTTGCAGGTCAACATATGACATACAAATGTGAGTCATGTCAATTAGGTAAAGCTCATAAGAATTCCTATTCCAAGCATGGTTTTATGTACTCAGAGAAGCTTGAGTTGGTACACACAGATGTGTGGGGACCATCAAAGGATTTCAGTATAAATGGTTCAAGATATTATGTGATTTATGTTGATGATGCTACTAGATGGATCACTATCTATGTGATCAAGGATAAGTCAGAAGTATTCAATACATTCAAACATTATCATGCGTATGCAGAAAGAACTACAGGTCATAAGTTGAAGAGACTAAGATCAGATGGAGGGGGAGAGTATTTCTCCAACGAATTCAGTGACTACTTATGGAATGCAGGTATAAAAAGGGAAGTTACTTGCAGATATTCTCCTCAACAAAATGGTGTAGCAGAAAGGAGGAATAGGACTCTTGTTGAGTTTGCAATGTCCATGATGAATGAGAAAAATTGTCCTAATTATTTGTGGGCTGAAGCTGTAAATACAGCTACTTATTTGGTCAATAGGTTACCATGTAAAGCCTTGCAGGGTATGACACCATATGAAGCTTGGTGGGGTAAAAGACCTACCCTGGATCATTGCAGAGTATTTGGATGTGTGGCATATGCATATGTGCCATCACAATTAAGACACAAATTGGAACCTAAAGCTGAAAAATATGTTTTCATTGGTTATGATGACAGACAGATGGGATACAGGTTGTGGAATCCATCCACAAAACATTTTCTGGTTTCGAAAGATGTTACGTTTGATGAGCAAAGTTCTTGGTATGCAGGAACAGTTAATAACAATACAGGTGATGAAGAAGAAGTGAGTCAGAAGAAAGGTAAATCAAAGGTTCAAATAATTGATGAAGAAGAAAATTATGAAGAGCAGGAAGAAGTTGAACAAAGGCCAAGATTTGATCCTGAGTGTGAAGAACCAGAAACCTCAAGGACTGGAGAACTCAGAAGGTCATCAAGAAATAGATGGCAACCTACAAGGTACAGTTATGATACTTCATTTTTGGCCACAAAAGATTATGCTTATATGATGAATACAGATGAAGACCCTTCTACATATGAAGAGGCAAAAGGTAAGGAAAAATGGGAGAAAGCTATGCAAGAAGAACATGATGCATTGGTGGAAAATCAAACATGGGATTTAGTTCCTAAACCAAATAGCCAGAAGATTATTGGATGCAAGTGGGTCTACAAGACCAAGAGATTTGCAGATGGAAGTGTGTCTAGATACAAAGCTAGACTTGTTGTCAAAGGGTTTGCTCAAACATATGGGGTTGATTATGATGAGACTTATAGTCCAGTAGCAAAGATGACAACCATCAGAACACTCATAGCTGTTGCTGCGTGTAAAGGTTGGAAGTTATGTCAGTTAGATGTGAAAAATGCTTTTCTGAATGGTTATATTTCAGATGATGTGTTCATGGAGCAACCTCAAGGGTTCAGAGATAAAAGATATCCAGATCATGTGTGCAAGCTCAAGAGAGCTTTGTATGGCTTGAAGCAGGCCCCAAGGGCATGGAATTATAGACTTGTAAAGTTCTTGAAAGAACTTGGTTTTCAGGTGTCTGAAGCAGATAGTAGTCTGCTTATAAAAGCAAGTAATAATGGTTTTATATACATGTGCATATATGTTGATGATATAATTCTTACAGGAACAGATGAGTCAGGAATACAAAGACTCAAGAAGCAAATGGAAAAGGAGTTCAAGATAAGTGACTTGGGAAACTTGTCTTACTTCTTGGGTATGGAGATCACATATACTCAACATGGAGTATTCGTGACCCAAGAAAGATATTTGAGGAACTTGTTAATCAAGTTTAAAATGAATGATTGCCGGATAGCACCTACTCCAATGGAGGTGAATCACAAATTGAGTAAGTTTGGAGGAGAAGTTTTTAAGGACGTGAGACAATATCAGAGTTTGGTTGGTAGTCTTATCTATGCTACTTTAACCAGACCTGATTTATCATATGCAGTAGGAGTATTGTCTCAATTCATGCACTGTCCAAGGAAAGAACATTGGATTGCAGGACAAAGGGTGTTGAGGTACATTAAGGGTACACTCAATGAAGGTTTGTATTATGGGTTTACCTCAGATACAAATATCAAAATATACAGTGATGCAGATTGGGCAGGTAATCCAGATGACAGAAGGTCAACCTATGGATACATGTGTTATGTGGGAGATAAGTTAATCTCATGGTGTTCCAAGAAGCAACATACAGTTGCTTTGTCTTCTACTGAAGCTGAGTACAAAGGCATGGTTGAAGCCGCAAAGGAAGTGATTTGGCTAAAGACTTTAATGAAGAATTTTGACACTATACAGAGGACACCAATTATATTTGGAGATAATATGAGTTCATTATATTTAGCTGCTAATCCTGTTTTTCATGCCAGAACTAAACACATTGAGATTCAGTATCACTTTCTAAGAGAGAAGGTGATGGATAAAGAGATTGAAGTAATCCATACTTCAACAAAAGATCAGATAGCTGATATGCTTACAAAAAGTTTGGATGGACCTAAGTTACAAAGGTTTAAAGATATGGCAGGAATAAAGAAGACAGAGAAAACCTCAATTGATGATTGAGGGGGAGCTGTTGGTGCAAGACAATCAACAATTGAAGGTCTTTAAGTCCGCAGAGACGTCATCAAAAATTTCTTTAAAAAGGTCACCGGAAGGCTACCGGAACAGTACCGGAAACTCACAGTAAAGTCACCGGAATGTTACTGGAATTGATCAATTTTACAGTTTTCAGTTTATGAAGAGTTGGAAGATAAAAGAAGGAAGAAAAGAACAAGTTTTGGAGCATGGAAGAAAACCGGAAAAAAGATGTACACATATGTACAGTAGTATAGTCAAAGTTGTAAGCTTGTACAAATTTATCTATAAATACCTGAGAAAGTGTCGGGGCAGATATGAGAGGCATATACGAGAGTATAGGAGGCATAGATGATAGAATGAGAGACAATAAGAAAGAATGAGAAGTTAGATGTCATGAGACATATGAAAAGTTAGTTGAGTTTTCCTCTCATCACTCAACTGTAACTTTCTGAGTAATCGAAGAAACACTGCGCCGAAATTTCTGTGTGTTCTTCATCTGTGATAGATGATTTGTGAAATCCTTTTGAGGATATCTAAGTCTATAGTTAATCAATCTATAGCTTAAGTTTCAGAGTTTAATTGTAAACAGAAACCGAGAATTGTCAGTAGGAACATTCATATGTGTTGAGTGTTCAAAGTTTACTGAAATAGGCGCATTTCCAGTGATCAATGTTTTGATCATTTCTCAGTGCATACTTTAAAGTTTTGCATGAGTAAGAGCTTAATCTTTAAGTTAGAAGATAAGCTATTCGTAATCAGAAGCATTTGCTTAAACGGGTTCTAATCAAGGAGAACCAAGTCTTAGAAGTTGCAGGTGTAAAATAAACTGTTCAGAATGACAGTTTCAGACATAGGTAACTTGTGAAGTTGATTTCTCAAGTTATACTAAAGCTTTTAGAGTAATTTCACTTGAAGGAGGTGCGCAATCTCTAGGCGACACTCCATACAAAGTTTCATAAAAACCTTTACGTGTTTGATAGATTAATTTGAAGAAATTGTGCAGCAGAATTTTTGTGTTGTGAAGTTTTTGACTTACTCTTGGTATAGAGGTGCTCTAATCACAAGAGTAGGTTATTCTTTTGGAGATTAACACTCTCATCAAGGTAGGGGTGAATTACCAAAATCCACCATGGTATTTGTAGGGTCCATGAGTATGAAGAAAACAAAACCCTCTTGCTACGGACTTTACTTGCTCTCAACCTCAATTTCTTGAAGCTAATTCTCACCCATGCAAGTATCTTGGATCCTATTGTAGTGATTCTCTCTCGAGATGTACCCTAGGGAAATGTACCCTAGTAGGATGTACCCTAGAAGGATGTATCCTCCTGCAATGTACCCTAATAGGATGTACCCTCTCTAGATGTACCCTGATGAAATGTACCCTGACAAGATGTACCCTGAGTCACACCGCATCATGCTGCATCGTGCCACCTTGCCCAAGCCTACTTGAAAAAGTAAAGAAAGAGATGCAAGTTGTCTTAAATATAAGAGGAGAGAACTAGAGTGACAACACAAAGAGATAATGTTGTGGTAAACCACTTCCCTTATGTGAGTGAGGTTGTGTGTTCAAATCCTCCCACCTTGATGAATATAAAACTCCTTATCGCCACTCATACATTAAAACTGGTTCGCGCATAGCCAACATCGCCAAGGGAGTGTTGGTTGCCAATGATGCCAAAGTAATGCCTTAGTTATGCCTTAGGTTATGCGGAAGTTCTATGCCTTAGTCAATGCCTTGTAGTAAGCCGAAGGAGTAAAGGTAGGTGTAAGCATGAGTAAACGTAGGTGTAAAGGTAGCTTGAGGTTTTGGAACTGGAACAGAAACAAAAATCAGAAACTCGAAACCTAAAACCGAAATCGGAAACAAAATCCGAATTGGAAACAAGATCAATTGCCAAAACAAACAGAAATAGACCCCTTCATATTGATGTACGCAGAGCTCTAATACCACTATTATTAGGATCTTAACTTAGGCACACACAGAGGTTATGAATGCCGAAAAATCACAGAGAAATAGATATGCAAGGAGACAAGATAGAACACAGTATTGGGTGCAATCTCCCCCCATGCACTCTATTCTGATAGTCCACAGAGTGCATGTATTTATAAGATTTTTGATTAAGTCGAAAATAGTGTTTACATGAGAGCGGCTTCGAAAAGCATGCATGAAAGTAAAAGTTGGTAACTTTTGTAGAAAGCATTTGCTTTTAATATCAGAAATTACTGTCTATAGCGACTCTTATCGTAACCAGTACTTTTACTAACTTTTCTAAAAATAGAATTATTTCTAAAAATAGAATACTTCTAAAAATAGACTATTAAAACTAGAATGATTTTTAAAGATAGACTATTTCTAAACATAGAACTTTCTATGTGAGCTTATTTACAAACTATATAAATTATAAATCAGATTATTGGTGTCCACCCTTGCTCGCCTTTCATGCTCCTCATGAAGCTTCAGCTACTATATTAAAAACACCAAAACACATTAATACATTAATAAATTAACACCAACAATTCCTTGTTAAACATATTCCATAATTCATAACAAAGAATTGTTTGAGCTCTGCCTTGCAAGTTTGATTATTGGGATTTTGACGCAATTTGAATTGAATTGTTTAGTTAGCTCGACGAGATAAACATGAATTCACTCTTTTATGTATATGTGACGTGTTTTGAAAACATAAAGGTTTCTTGCTTTGAAATTGGGACTTGATTTTTATAATGCTGTCAATACATACCTATGATTTATGAGTTATAAAAATGATATTTCTTCATGGAACTTGGTTATATACAATGTAACCAAGTTTGATGTGGTAGAAATTTGTTTGATTTGGCTAAAATTGGTTGTTTCTTGGCTCAACTCCATACTCGAGTTGTTCCATTAGGTTACACCTAGTTTTGGCTCAGTTATAGTAAGTTAGTTCTTGGTTGAACTCAATTAAATGTCTATAAATACATGAGAGGAGCTAAGTCTCATTTTCCACATCCATGAGTATAGAGAGAGCATAGAGAGCAAAAGAATAAAAAGAAGAATCGATCTTAGAAAGAGCAAGGAAAGTAGAAGGGAAGCAATGGACAAGAAGGGTGGTGGAAAAATTTATCAGAGGTATACCCAAATTCATCCATAAAAACAGATTCGAAAAAGATTCCTTTTTATGAACTTTGCATTTTCTCTAACTTACTGCCTTCTATTTAAATTGTTGTGGAAAATCTCGATGCTAGGCATCTTTGCTAGGTGATGCAAGGCATAAAATATGAGGGCCAAGTCCATGCCAGACAATGACTTTGAGGGCCAAGTCGATGCGAGGCATCAACTTTGAGCTCCAAGTTGATGACAAGCATCAACTTTAAGGACCAAGTCAATGTGAGGCATCGACTTTTAGGGCCAACTTGATGTCTGGCATCCACATGGCTCTGAACATCGATGCTTGCATGGACTTGGTGCTCAAGGTCGATGCCTCACATTGACTTGGTGCTCTAAGTTGATGCCTTGCATCAACTTTGGCCTCACATAAGTAGTTGTGTGGCATCCTCTTGGTCTCAATGGGGATGCCTAGCATTGAGTGCATTCAAAGAAATTGAGATCATTGCATTGAGTAACAATTCTTATCAAATTTTAGGGACATAAAGAAGCACAAGGATAGGTTTGTTAAGAAGTCTAGCGTAATGCTTAGCTCAGGCGAGCATGCCCAAGATAAGAGCATAGGGCATCTTGTGAAATCAAAGACGAGCATCCTTTGTTTGTCCTCTGAACAGGAAAGCAATTCAGTCACCCTATCATCGAGTTGCCATAGCAATATCAGACCGATTCAGTAAGAGGTAGTGGGGAAGGAAAAGTCCAAAGAGATTGAAGTCATCAAGATAGACATGCCTCTTCAAGATATGATAAACCTAGAGTGGTGCCTCTAGTATATAGAAGAGAAAAATGTCACCTTGTTTGTGTTTGTAAGGGCCTCTAGTTGCCTTTTGTTTTAGGTGGAGACCTCAAAAGGATTAAGGACTTGGATTTGCAAATTAGATCTTTTGTGTCCTAAGTGTTGTGTGCTAGAAAGGCTCACTCAAATTTGTAGGGAATCTAAAAATCTGATTGTGGATCTATTGCCATGGATTCAAGGGAATATAATGCCAACCCAACAAAGGAAGATAAAGCCCATAAAGTTAAAGGATAATTAGCCCATATAGAAGAGGCCCAAGAAGAAAATTACTAAGACAACTGATGTGGAATCAATAGAAAAGTTCAAACCCCTAGGATAACATGTTTCCCTTGGTGGTGAGCATGCATTTGGGATCTTGCTTCCTGAGCAGAATATAAAAGGTAGTTCATGATGAAGGGTCAAATTTTCCACCTTCCCATCACCATCATCCATAGAACGCCCATTGACCCACCTGTAGGAAGGAGGCCTCATGAGATAAGGGATCCCCTTAAGCTCCATGTACAAAATCTCAATAAGAAACTAAAGATCAATCCACATGCAATGGTTGTGCCATTCTTGGTTATATTCAATCCAAACAAGTGTAGTTTGGTGAAGGATTTCAATGAGGTATTGTTTGAGGATTACCCATATTATGTCATTGGAGAATCACACTATGTAGAGGCCCAAAGAACGCTTGTTAAAGAGCATCCAACTACCTACTTGTTGAGGTATGAAAAATGAAAGATTTATATTGGTTTAACTACAAAGGAGGCAGAGCTCCTTGCTTGGGGCCACAACAATGACAACGAGTATAGGCAAAAAACATCATCGATTGAGCGTATATGATCCTTCACATGACAATGTTGATGCACTAAGAGAAGATGGTGGTAGGATTCATCCAAGTTGGAGAAAGCTTCAACATCTACATCCTCATTATCATTGCAATGATCATCTTTAATGCTATACAATTAGTTAAAGGCTAATTTTTGTATCATAGGCTCACCATCTTTTGTAATGATTTGGAGTGTACGCCAAATCTCCAATTTCAAAGTTGAAACTTTTTAGAGTCCAATGAAGATGGATTCAAAGTTTCATCGATAATAACACCTAGGACACTTTTTCCCAATCCTTTGCAACTTATACCATCCTATGGATTTAGCAATAAAATAATAGGATTTGCATATCTTTCACATGTCTCATGATCCAACAAGATGACTCTCTTTCCTTTCCACTTTTCTCTTTCTTCAAGTTGACTAAATGTATTTTGCTTTGTCGCCATCTTGGGTTTTCATACAAAAAGAATAAATGAGAAATTAACAATGCTATCCAATTGACCGTTCTTTCATTTATTGTAGAAATAATCAAATAATTAAATATAAAACACAAACATAAACACCATTTCCAGAAAAAAGAATATCCATACTTGCATGTATAGCATATTTGCATATCCAAGTTGAATAATGGCTCAAACATAAGTTTCGGAGTATATGTCTCCACAATAAACAAAGGCTCAAACTTAAGTTTGAGCATGTCAAATTCGAAATTGATCAAAGACCCAAACTTAAAAATCAAATTTTTATATGGCCAAAACTTAAATTTGAGACTCTCTAACTCCATGTTGCATAGAGGTTCCATATTAATTTCAAGTTTATATTACTCAGAATAGAGTAGAGACCTAAACTTCAGTTTGCACTTCTCAGACTTCAAATTAAATATGGGTTGAAACTTAGATTGTCTAACTCCAAATTTAATGGAATCTTAAAAAACAGGTCAAAGCTCTATGACTCCAAGTTGAATAGAGGCTCAAACTTAAATTTGACCTTTTCAAATTTGCACATTGAATAGAGGCTCAAACTTAAGTAGAGATAAACCTAAACTCTAGCTTGAACGGACATCCAAACTTAAGTTCCAGCTTCACTGACTTTCAAGTTGAACAGAGGTTCCACCATAAATTTATCTTACTCAAAGTTGAATAGAGGCTCAAACTTAAGTTCGATTACTCCAAATTAAATACACGCTAAAAATGCAAGTTAAATAGAGGCTCAAATTAAAATTTGATCCTATGAATTCCACTCTTTAACTCTCAAATTTAACTTTGATTATCTCTAACTCTCAAAACTAAGTTTCGGCTTATCAAATTTAAAGTTGATTAGAGGCTCAAACTTAAGTTAGAGCTTCTTTGATTCCGACTTGAATAGAAACTCAAAGTCCAAGTTGAATAGAGGATCAAACCTAAGTTTGAGCCTTTGTGATTTCAACCTGAATACAAGCTCATACTTAAGTTAAAGCCTCTTTGAGATCAACTTGAATAGAGGCTCAAAATTAAGTTGAAGCCTCTTTGACTCCAAATTGAATATAGGCTCAAACGTAACTTCAACTTCTTTGACACTAAATTGAGTAGAGGCTCAAACTTAACCTCAACCCTTTTTTACCTCAATTTAAATAGACTCTCAAACATAATTCTGAATCCAAACATTAAAAGATGCTCAAACTTAAGGTCAAGAATCTCTTATTTGAAGTTGAGTAGAATTTCAAACTTAAGTTCAACCCTTTTTTAATCCAATTTAGATAGACTCTTGAACCTATGTTTGATCCTCACTGACTTCAAGTTAAAAGGTTCACCTTAAGTTTGAGTATATCTAATATCAAAATTGAATAGAAACTAAAACTTAGTTTGCACCTCTCTAACTCCCAAACTTAAATTCAAGCCTCTCTAACTCTCAAACGTAAGTTTATGCCTATAATATTCAAAGGCAAATGCAAGTTCAAACTTAATTTCTCACCTCTTTAACTCCAATTTGAATACTAGAGACTCAAACGTAAGTTTGATCATGACTTAGTCTAAGTTCAACATAGGCTCAAACATAATGTTGAATATGGTTCTACTTTAAATTTGAAGCTATTTGACACCAAGTTGAAGAGAGGCTCAAACTTAAGTCCGAGCCTCTCTGACTCCAACTTCAATAGAGACTCAAACTTAAACTCTTAACTTGAATCGACACTCAAACTTAAGTTCTAGCTTCACTAACTCTTTGACCCTAAGTTGAACATAGCCTCAAACTTAAAGCTGAATAAAGATTCCAATATAAGCCTGACCCTCTTTCACTCTAAGTTGAATATTGGCTCAAAACTGACTTGAAGTTCAATAAACACTCAAACTTAAACTCCAACTTGAATCAACACCCAAACTTACATTCCAACTTCTTTAACTCCAAATGGAATATAGGATTACAATGAAGTTAAAGCCTCTTTGACTCTAAATTGATCACACGCTCAAACTAAAACCTGAATAGAGATTCGAGTTTTACGTTGATCCTCTTTGCCTCCAAGTTGAATGGTTGCTTAAACTTAAGTTCGAGCCTCTCCAACTTGAAGTTCAATAGAGACTCAAACTTAAACTCCAACTTAAATTGACAACCAAACTTAAGTTCCAGCTTTTCAAACTCCAAATTGAATAGAGGCTCACATGTAAGTTAAAGCCTTTTTGATGCTACGTTTAACACATGCTCAAATTTAAATTTGAATAGAGGTTCTAGTTTAAGTTTGATCCTTTTTTATTTCAAATCTAATAAAGGCTCAAACGTAAGCTTGAGCTTTTTCGAATCCAAGTTCAATAGAGAATTGAACTTAAACATGATTTTGAATCGACATCCAAACGTAAGTTCTAACTTCACTGACTTCAAGTTGAATAGAGGTTTCACTATAAGTTTTAACTTAACTTACTCAAAGTAAGCTTAATGTTGAATAGAGATTTCCATTTAAGTTTGAGCCTTTTTGACTTCAAGTTGAATAGAGGCTCAAACTTAGGTTCGAACATGTCTGACTCCAAATTCAATAGAGACTCAAACTTAAACTCCAACTTGTATGGACACCTGAAGTTAAGTTCAAGATTCTCTAACTCCTCATCGAATAGAGGCTCACACTTAAGTTAATGTCTCTTTCACTCTTATTTGGACATAGGCTCAAACTTAATCTTAAATAGAGATTTCAGTTTAAGTTTGAGCCTCTTTGACTCCAAGTTCAATAGTGGCTCCAACTTAAGTTCGAGCCTCACTGACTCCAAATTCAATCAAGACTAAAACTTAAGGCCCAACTTGAATCGACACCCAAATTTAAGTTCCAGCTTCTTAAACTTCGAAATGAATAGAGGCTCACACTTAAATTAAAGCCTCTTCGACTGTAATTTGGACGTAGGCTCAAACTTAGAGTTGAATAGATATTCTAGTTTGAATTTGAGCCTCTTTGACTCCAAGTTGAATAGTGCCTCAAACTTAAGTTCGAGCCTCTCTGACTCCAAGCTCAATAGAGACTCAAACTCAAACTCCAACTTGAATCGACACCCAAACTTAAGTTCTAGTTTGTCTAACTCTGACTTGAATAGAGGCTCACACTTAAATTAAAGCCTCTTTGACTCTAACTTGAACACAAGCCCAAACTTAAAGTTGAATAGAGATTCTGGTTTAAGTCTGAGCCTCTTGGACTCCAAGTTGAAAAGTGGCTCAAACTTAAGTTCGAGCCTCTCCGAATCCAAGTTCAAAGGACTCAAATTTAAACTCCAACTTGAATCAACACTCAAATTTAAGCTAGAACTTCATTGACTTCAAGTTGAATAAAGGTTTTGCAAGTTTGAACTTATCTTACTCAAATTTCAAATGTAAGCTCAAGATTCTTTAACTCCAAAGTTCAATAGGGGTTCAAATTTTACTTCAAACTTTGAAGTTTAACACAAGTTCAAACTTAATACTCAATAGAGATTCCAATTTAAGTTCTCAAACTTAAGTTCAAGCCTCTTCAAGTCCAAGTTCAATAGAGACTCAAACTTATACTTCAACTTAAATTGTCACCCAAACTTAAGCTTTGGATTCTCTAACTCCAAATTGAATAGAGGCTCACACTTAAGTTAAAGCCTCTTCGAATCTAACTTCAATGTAGGCTCAAGCTTAAATTTGAAAAGAGATTCCAGTTTAAGTTTGAGCCTCTTTGAATCCAAGTTCAATAATGGCTCAAACTTAAGGTTGAGCCTTTCTAACTCCAAGCTCAATACAGACTCAAACATAAACTCCAACTTGAATCGACACGCAAACTTAGGTTCGAGCTTCTCAAACTCCGAATTGAATAGAGGTTCACACTTAAGTTAAAGCCTCTTTGATGTTGTGTTGAACAGTTGGCTCAAACTTAAAATTGAATAGAGATTCGAGTTTAAGTTTGACCCTCGTTAACTCACATTGCAGTTAAAGCCTCTTTGATTCTAAATTGAACACAGGCTCAAACTGAAAGTTGAATAGAGATTCTAGTTTAAGTTCACTCTCTTTGTCTCCAAGATGAATAGTGGCTCAAACTTAAGTTTGAGCCTCTCCGACTTGAAGCTCAATAGAAGCTCAGACTTGAACTCCAACTTCAATCTACACCCAAACTTAATTTCCGGCTTCTCAAACTCCGAATCGAATAGAGGCTCACACTTAAGTTAAAGCCTCTTTGACACTAAGTTGAACATAGGCTCAAACTTAAAGTTGAATAAAGGTTCCAGTTTAAGTTTGATCCTCTTTGACTCCAAGTCGAATAGTGGCTCAAATTTAAGTTCAAGCCTCTCCAACTCCAATTTCAATAGATACTCAAACTTAAACTCCAACTTTAATCAACACGTGAATTCAAGTTTTAGATTGAGTGACTTCAAGTTGAATAGAGGTTTCAGTATAAGTTTGAAGTTTTCTTACTCAAAGTAAACTTAATGTTGAATCAAGATTTCAGTTTAAGTTTGATTTTTTTTACTTCCAAGTTGAATAGATGCTCAAAGCTAAAACTTAAGTTCTAGCATGTCCGAATCCAAGTTCAATAGAGACTCAAACTTAAACGGACACCAAAACTTAACTTCTACCTTCTCTAACTCTGAATCGAGTAGAATCTCACACTTAAGTTAAAGCCTCTTTCACTCTAACTCGAACACACACTCAAACTTAAAGCTGAATAGAGATTCTAGTTTAAGTTTGAGCCTCTTTGACTCCAAGTTGAATAGTGTCTCAAACTTAAGTTCATGCCTCTCCAACTCCGATTTCAAAAGAGACTAAAACTTAAGCTCCAACTTGAATCAACACTCAAACTTAAGTCCCAACTTCTCAAACTCGAAATTCAATAGAGGCTCATAATTAAGTTAAAGCCTCTTTGACTCTACTTTGAACAGAGGGTCAAACTTAAAGTTGAATAGAGATTCCACTTTAAGTTTGAGCCTCTTTGACTAAATGTTGAATAGTGGCTCGAACTTAAGTTCAAGCCTCTTTCACTCCAAGTTCAATACAGATTCAAACTTAAAGTATAACTTGAATCATATCAAGTTTGAGCCTTTGAAGCATATCAAGTTTGAGCTTCTCGGCTTCTCTAGTGAAAAGAGTAGTATTTTTAGCTCAAATCTACTTTTAAAGATGAATAAAAGATGCTCAAACTTAAGTTGGACCTGGTTAGCTCTTGCATAGAAATGTGCTTATAGGCTTGAACTTAAGTTTGAGCCTTTGAATGATATCAAGTTTGAGTCTCTTAGGTTACATGATATGAGGTTCAAGCCTTTGAGCTTCTCGAGTGAAAAGAGTAGTATTTTTAACTCAAATCTATGTTGAGCTTTGATCAAAAGACACTCGAACTTAGGTTCTAGGATCTGATCTCTTCCATCCAAATGAGCAAAGAGGCTCGAACTTAAATTTGAGCCTCTAAAGTATATCAAGTTTGAGTCTATTGGATCACATGATATGAGGCACAAACTTAAGTTTGAGCCTCTCAGCTTTTCCAATGAAAGAGTAGATTTTTAATTCAAATTTTTAATTCAAATCAACTTTGAAATTTGCACAAAAGATCTACTCTTAAGTTTGAACTTAAGAGTAGATCTTTTGTGCAAATTTTTAATTCAAATCAACTTTGAAATTTGCACAAAAGATGCTCGAACTTAAGTTTGAACGTTTTCGCTCTTGCATCCAAAAGAACTAAGAGGCTCAAACTTAAGATTGAGCTTTTGAATCATATCAAGTTTGAGTTTGTTGGGTCACATGATATCAGGTTCCAACTTAAGTTTGAGCCTCTCACCTTTTCCAAATGACGCTCGTACTTAAGTTGGAACTTGATTTCAAGCCTCATAACTCTTGTACCAGCTTGAACTTAATTTTCAGCCTCTGCTCATATCAAGATAAACAAACGGTTAAAAAGTTTGAGCCTCTAAGACATGAATAAAATATTCTTGAATTCAAGTTCCAGCCTCTTACTTGCATCCAAAAGAGCTAAGAAGCTCGAACTTGATTTAGAGTGTTTGAATCATATCAATGATTAAGTTCAAGCCTCTAAGACTCTCCCACAAAAAGAGTAGTATTTTTAACATATCAAGTTTGAGTATGTTGGCTCAAACGTAAGTTCAAGCCTCTCCAACTCCAAGTTCAATAGAGACCCAAATTTAATCTCTAATGTGGATTGATAACCAAACTTAAGTTCGAGCTTCACTGACTTCAAGTTGAATAGAGGTTTCACTGTAAGTTTAAATTTATTTTGTTTAACGTAGAATTAAAGTTGAATAGAGATTCCAATTTAAGTTTGAGCCTCTTTGACTCCAAAGTTGAAAAGAGGTTCCACATTTAATTGGAGCCTCCAAGTTGAACAGAGGCACAAACTTAACATTGAATAGAAATTCCAGTTTAAGTTTGAGTCTCTTTGACTCCAAGTTGAATAGAGACTCAAACTTAAGTTTGAGCCTCTCCGACTCCCAGTTCAATAGAGGCTCAAAATTAGACTCCAACTTGAACTGACACCCAAACTTAAGTTCTAGCTTCTCTTACTCTGGATCTATTATAGGCTCACACTTAAGTTAAAGCATCTTTGACTCTAACCTGAACAAAGCTCAAAATTAAAGCTCAAAAGTGCTTCCAGTTTAATTTTGAGCCTCTTTGACTTCAAGGTTAATGGTGGCTCAAACTTAAGTTCAAGCCTCTCTGACTCTAAGATCAATAGAGACTCAAACTTAAACTCCAATTTGAGTCGACACCCAAACTTAAGTTCCAGTTCTCTAGATCAAAATTGAATAGAGGCTCAGACTTAAAGCATCTTTCACTCTAAGTTGAACATAGGCTCAAACTTAAAACTCAAAAGAGATTCTAGTTTAAGTTTGAGCCTCTTTGACTCCAAGTTCAATAGTGGCTCAAACTTTTCAAGCCTCTCCGACTCCAAATTCAATAGAGTCTAAAGCTTAACCTCCTTCCTGTATCGAAACCGAAACTTAAGTTCGAGCTTCTCAAACTCCAAATTGAATAGAGGCTTATACTTAAGTTAAATCCTCTTTGACTCTAACTTGAACACATGGTCAAAATTAAAGTTGAATAGAGATTCCACTTTAAGTTTGAGGCTCTTTGGCTACAAGTTGAATAGTGGCTCAAACTTAAGTTCAAGCCTCTCTGACTTCAAGTTCAATAGAGACTCCAATTTAAAATCTTATTTGAATCATCTCAAGTTTGATCCTTTGAATCATATCAAGTTTGAGCATCTCAACTTCTCTGGTGAGAAGAGTAGTATTTTTAGCTCAAGACTATTTTGAAAGATGAATAAAATATGCTCAAATTTAAGTTCGAGCCCATTAGCTCTTGCATGCGAATGCGCTAATAGGCTTGAACTTGATATCAAGTTTGAGTCTATTGGGTAACATGACATGAGGCTCAAACTTAAGTTCGGGCCTCTCAGCTTCTCCAATAAAAAAGAATAGTATTATCAACTTAAATCTTACATTGAGCATTGATCAAAAGACACTTGAACTTAAGTTCGAGAATCTTATCTCTTCCATCCAGAAAAGTTAAGAGGCTCAAACTTAAATTCGAGCCTCTGAATCATATCAAGTTTGACTCAATTAGTGACTCAACATGATATGAGGCTCAAACTTAGGTTTGAGCCTCTGAGCTTCTCGATCAAAAGAATAATATTTTTAACTCAAATCAACTTTGAAATTTAAACAAAAGATGCTCCAAATTAAGTTCGAGCCTCTTAGCTCTTTAATCCAAAAGAACTAAGAGGCTCAAACTTAAGTTTGAGCTTCTGAATCATAACAAGTTTTAGTTTTTTGGGTCACATGATGGTCGGCTGGAACTTAGCTTTTAGCCTCTGCGCTTTTCCAAAAGATTCTCAAACTTAAGTTTTAGCCTCTACGCTTTTCACACTTAAGTTAAAGCCTCTTTGATGTTGTGTTGAACAATTAGCTCAAACTTAAAATTGAATAGAAATTCGAGTTTAAGTTTGACCCTTATTAACTCACATTGAAGTTAAAGCTTTTTTATTCTAAATTGAATACAGGCTCAAACTTAAAGCTAAATAGATATTCTAGTTTAAGTTGACTCTCTTTCCATCCAAGATGCATAGTGGCTCAAACTTAAGTTTGAGCCTCTCCGACTTGAAGCTTAATAGAGGCTCAAACTTGAACTCCAACTAAAATCGACACCCAAACTTAAATTCCAGCTTCTCAAACTCTGAATCGAATAGAGGCTTACACTTAAGTTAAAGCCTCTTTCACACTAAGTTGAGCATAGGCTCAAACTTAAAGTTCAATAAAGATTTGAGTTTAAGTTTGATCCTCTTTGACTCCAAGTCGAATAGTGGCTCAAATTTAAGTTCAAGCCTCTCCAACTCCAATTTCAATAGAGACTCAAACTTAAACTCCAACTTGAATCGACACGTGAATTCAAGTCCTAGATTGAGTGACTTCAAGTTCATTAGAGGTTTCAGTATAAGTTTGAAGTTTTCTTACTCAAAGTAAACTTAATGTTGAATCAAGATTTCAGTTTAAGTTTGATTCTTTTTACTCCAAGTTGAATAGATGCTCAAAGCTAAAACTTAAGTTCTAGCATGTCTGAATCTAAGTTCAATAGAGAGTCAAACTTAAACTCCAAGTTGAACGGACACCGAAACTTAACTTCTAGCTTCTCTAACTCTGAATCGAGTAGAATCTCACACTTAAGTTAAAGCCTCTTTCACTCTAGCTTGAACACACACTCAAACTTAAAGTTGAATAGAGATTCTAGTTTAAGTTTGAGCCTCTTTGACTCCAACTTGAATAGTGTCTCAAACTTAAGTTCATGCCTCTTCGACACCGAATTCAATCGAGACTAAAACTTAACCTCCAACTTGAATCAACACTCAAACTTAAGTTCCAACATCTCAAACTCGAAATTCAATAGAGGCTCATAATTAAGTTAAAGCCTCTTTGACTCTACTTTGAACAGAGGGTCAAACTTAAAGTTGAATAGAGATTCCACTTTAAGTTTGAGCCTCTTTGACTAAATGTTGAATAGTGGCTCGAACTTAAGTTCAAGCCTCTTTCACTCCAAGTTCAATACAGATTCAAACTTAAAGTATAACTTGAATCATATCAAGTTTGAGCCTTTGAAGCATATCAAGTTTGAGCTTCTCGGCTTCTCTAGTGAAAAGAGTAGTATTTTTAGCTCAAATCTACTTTTAAAGATGAATAAAAGATGCTCAAACTTAAGTTCGACCTGGTTAGCTCTTGCATAGAAATGTGCTTATAGGCTTGAACTTAAGTTTGAGCCTTTGAATGATATCAAGTTTGAGTCTCTTAGGTTACATGATATGAGGTTCAAGCCTTTGAGCTTCTCGAGTGAAAAGAGTAGTATTTTTAACTCAAATCTATGTTGAGCTTTGACCAAAAGACACTCAAACTTAGGTTCCAGGATCTTATCTCTTCCATCCAAAAGAGTGAAGAGGCTCGAACTTAAATTTGAACCTCTAAAGTATATCAAGTTTGAGTCTATTGGATCATATGATATGAGGCTCAAACTTAAGTTCGAGCCTCTGAGGTTCTCCAATGAAAGAGTACTATTTTTAACTCAAATCAACTTTGAAATTTGCACAAAACATGCTCGAACTTAAGTTTTAACCTTTTAGCTCTTGCATCTAAAAGAACTAAGAGGCTCAAACTTAAGTTTGAGCTTTTGAATCATATCAAGTTTGAGTTTGTTCGCTCACATGATATGAGGTTCGAACTTAAGTTTGAGCCTCTCAGCTTTTCCAAAGGATGCTCGTACTTAAGTTGGAACTTGATTTCAAGCCTCATAACTCTTGTACCAGCTTGAACTTAATTCTCAGCCTCTACTCATATCAAGGTAAACAAATGATGAAAAAGTTTGAGCCTTTAAGACATGAATAAAATATTTTTGAATTCGAGTTCCAGCCTGTTACTTGCATCCAAAAGAGCTAAGAAGCCTGAAGATGATTTGGAGTGTTTGAATCATATCAAGTTTGAGTATGTTGTGTCAAATGATAAAGTTCAAGCCTCTAAGATTCTCCCACAAAAAGAGTAGTATTTTTAACATATCAAGTTTGAGTATGTTGGCTCAAACATAAGTTCAAGCCTCTCTAACTCCAAGTTCAATAGAGACTCAAATTTAATTTCTAATTTGTATTGACAACCAAACTTAAGTTCGAGCTTCACTCACTTCAAGTTGAATAGAGGTTTCACTATAAGCTTAAATTTATTTTCTTCAATGTAGAATTAAAGTTGAATAGAGATTTCAATTTAAGTTTTAGCCTCTTCGACTCCAAAGGTGAAAAGAGGTTCCACATTTAATTGGAGCCTCCAAGTTGAACATAGGCACAAACTTAACATTGAATAGAAATTCCAGTTTAAGTTTGAGTCTCTTTGACTCCAAGTTGAATAGAGACTCAAACTTAAGTTCGAGCCTCTGTGACTCCCAGTTCAATAGAGACTCAAAATTAAACTCCAACTTGAATTGACACCCAAACTTAACTTCTAGCTTCTCTAACTCCGGATCTATTATAGGCTCACACTTAAGTTAAAGCATCTTTGACTCTAACCTGAACAAAGGCTCAAAATTAAAGCTCAAAAGTGCTTCCAGTTTAAGTTTGAGCCTCTTTGACTTCAAGTTGAATGGTGGCTCAAAATTACATTCGAGCCTCTCTGACTCTAAGATCAATAGAGACTCAAACTTAAACTCCAATTTGAGTCGACACCCAAACTTAAGTTCCAGTTCTCTAGTTCAGAATTGAATAGAGGCTCACACTTAAAGCATCTTTCACTCTAAGTTGAACATATGCTCAAACTTAAAGCTCAAAAGAGATTCTAGTTTAAGTTTGAGCCTCTTTGACTCCAAGTTCAATAGTGGCTCAAACCTTTCAAGCCTCTCTTACTCCAAATTCAATAGAGACTAAAACTTAACCTCCATCTTGAATCGAAACCCAAACTTAAGTTTGAGCTTCTCAAACTCCGAATTGAATAGAGGTTCACACTTAAGTTAAATCCTCTTTGGCTCTAACTTGAACACATGCTCAAAATTAAAGTTGAATAGAGATTCCACTTTAAGTTTGAGCCTCTTTGGCTACAAGTTGAATAGTGGCTCAAACTTAAGTTCAAGCCTCTCTGACTTCAAGTTTAATAGAGACTCCAACTTAAACTCTAACTTGAATCATATCAAGTTTGATCCTTTGAATCATATCCAGTTTGAGCATCTCAATTTCTCTAGTGAGAAGAGTAGTATTTTAAGCTCAAATCTATTTTGAAAGATGAATAAAATATGCTCAAACTTAAGTTCGAGCCCATTAGCTCTTGCATGCAAATGCACTAATAGGCTTGAACTTAAGTTTGAGCTTCTTAATGATATCAAGTTTGAGTCTATTGTGTAACATGACATGAGGCTTGAACTTAAGTTCGGGCCTCTGAGCTTCTCCAATAAAAAGAATAGTATTATCAACTCAAATCTACATTGAGTTTTGATCAAAAGTTGTTTGAATTTCAGTTCGGGAATCTTATCTCTTCCATCCAGAAGAGCTAAGAGGCTTGGACTTAAATTCGAGCCTCTAAATCATATCAAGTTTGACTCTATTAGTCAACATGATATGAGGCTGAAACTTAGGTTTGAGCCTCTTAGCTTCTCGAGCAAAAGAGTAATATTTTTAACTCAAGTCAACTTTGAAATTAAAACAAAAGATGCTCCAAATTATGTTCGAGCCTCTTAGCTCTTGCATTCAAAAGAACTAAGAGGCTCAAACTTGAGTTTGAGCATCTAATCACAAGAAGTTTGAGTTTTTTGGGTCACATGATAGGAGGCTCAAACTTAAGTTTTAGCCTTTGCGCTTTTCCAAAAGATGCTCAAACTTAAGTTCTGTTGGATCAAGTCTATGAAAAGCCTAAGTATAGGCTTGAGTCTCAGAAGGTCATAAGAGAAGCTTTAAAGTGAAGAAAATGTATGGAAACTGAAGAGTTCACATGTGAACTATCCGTTGTAACTTTTTGAGTCTTTACTGGATGTAAAAGTAAAAGGAATCTAAAGTGGTTGAGTCCACTTGATTAAAAAAGGGAAAAGAATTTAAGAACTCATGATTTAAGGTAGTTGGAGAATCGAATCAATAACTAAAAAGTTTAGAGAGTGATTATAGGAATATTCAAATTCAAATCTTGGCTCCAAAGATCACTATAAATACATTACCTTCTAGTCACATTTTTTAAGACCTCCATGAGCTGAGCTTTATGCCATATCAAGGTGTGGCTTTAAGGCACACATATGCATCAATATCTACATTGTATTGTACAATCAATATACTTTCATTTTCATGATTATTTGATTTCATATTTTCATGCTTTTGTGAAGTGTACTATTCACTACCATATCTCTTAGTTCTCTGAGCTAGTTTGCATAGATGATTTCTCTGAGCATGGTGCATCATTTTCAGCGATTCGACTTGATAAAGTTAGCTCTATAAGCATTAGGAAAAAAGGTGAACTCTGCATGGGCCTTTTAGCTTCACAAGTGATTAAGGATGGACCAATGAGAAGAGGGTGGTGGCCACAGTCTAGTGCCTAAATCACATAGGCTAGGCATGGCCTTCCCTTGTTTTTGTGTGGTCAAACATGAGAAAACCACTTAAAATTCGTGGGTTTCTTTTGAGAATGGTTTAGAAAAACTTGAAAATCATTTAGAGCCTTTGGATTGCTTGAAAGATCCAACGGCTATGGCTAAATGGACAAAGTCAAGGTAACTTTCATCTTGAACCCTTGGATGGGAGTGAGAACAAGCGGCTTCGATCATAGTAATGATGGCAAACTGCGCGAATGCTTATCGGCCGTCGGATCTTCCCTCAAATCTAACGTTCATATTTGAATTAGATGGAGAAACTGCGCCTTAATTTGTGGCCTTTGGATTGGGCAAGATCCCATGGTTGAGATTCATCCATCACTTCAGATTGGCGCCCTCTCACGATCTCCGTCGGCTATATCACTCAATCCAACGATCCACGCCTGCTCCGATTTTTGTCTCAGCCCCATTCGCGCTCACGCGTTGGATTCATCTAGATCTAATGGCCAGAAAGTTTGCAGAGACTACAAAAGATCTTGTCCCCACTCCCCACAAAATCTGACATACTCTCTCTCTCTTACTTTTCAAGTATTTGAAGTACACCATCGATTTAAGCCATCCAAAGGTCACGGATGCAGACGTTTTTTGACTTCAAAATTGATGGTTCAAGAAATAATATTTTACTCCCAATACCACTAGTGGTTTGATGTGCATTATTTTACTCATATTTGAAGCTCCTTAATCCCTAAAAATTAGGGATCCTTACAAGGCCCATGCAGAGTTCACCTTTTTTCCTAATGAGTCTAGTATACACTCACAAATTTGTATTGAAATTGGTGTTTTCAATCTTGATTTAGGTTCAGTTGAAGTAGACTATATTGCTTCATTCTCTACTTCTCTGTCAGAACTCCATCATATCAATGTTTTTCTCAGAGCTGGTTCTCAGTGTGTACATTATCATTTTCCATGCTTTGAATCTTGATAGATTTATTCCTGGAACCAAAGAGGCAAAGGCTAAAATAGAGGAAGTTATGGCTACTCAAGAGGAAGGTTTGTTGAGATATCAAGTTCAACATGTGATGATCCAGGATGACACGTACCAGTTTTTCGTTTCTCTAACATGTATAGTGGTCATGTCGGTATATGTCAGGGATACTTCATTGAGTTTTATTAGATTTATCTACCGAGATTGATGGCACATTTGTTTCTTGCCAGCTCATTCATTCGCGGACATTAGGTTTTTCCTTATGTACTGGTCTTTATATATTGCAGTTGTTGTATTCTTGTTTTTTAGGTCATTCTTGTACATTCCTTTTATGTAATAGAAGAAGAAGAAGAAGATCATTCTTCCTTTCCTCAATCTGTGTGTGTGCTTCTCCTTGAGAGTGAGAGTGTGTGTGAGCTCTCTTCCTTATCTCCTTCCTCGTGACATGGTATTAGAGCCAGCGTGGTTGTAGAGAGCTCGTGGAGAAGGCGACGGTGAAGACTACGCGGCAAGGCATGGAGAAAACGCGATTTCACAAACGCCCTCCGTTTGCTACGAAAACTGCCGTCAGATCGAAGTTCCGGAGCCATCTTGACCTCAGTTTCGAGCCCGCAAGGTGGGGCCCACAGAAAAACCAGGTCAGTTTCAGAAACTGTAACTTGCGTTGTGTTTGATGACACTCATATATTCGAGATCCAGAATTTCAAGCGATTCCGTGTACTGTTGATACACGAAAATTGTGTTTTTCTGAGATCGAACTGTCACGTCATAGTGCGATAGTGTTCAAGCAGAAGTGTTGCTTGTAGTGTGTTGTGGTGTTGTGAATTGTTGCAAAAATGGCAAACGCAGATGGAATGAGTCAGCTTATGAGCGATAAGCTGGACAAGAACAACTTCCATGCTTGGAGATCAGAATGACGAATTTCCTGATAGGAAAATGTTGGAGAAACAATCACTAACTGGATATATATTTGAAGGTCAAATCTTAGGAAGAAAACCCCATGCCTATGTGAAGGGACAAATTCACAAATGTATTATACTTGTAAAGTTAGTTCACTTTAGTTCTAGAAGTTTTTCAAAAGTCACGGGAATGAGAAAGTCTATATAAGTTAGTTAGTATTAACTGACGCAGTGAGAAGAAGAAGGAGGAAGACAATGAGAAAGTGAGAAGAACTCATTTTTGTATGACTGAGTATAGTCGGGCTTCTCTGAGTGAGAAAGCATCTGTAAAACTTCTGAGTTTTTATAGTTATGAGAAGAACTGAGTAAAGTTCTGTGTATGAGCCTCTCTCCATCATCTCCATGATTACCTACTGTGTGATGAGTTACAAAGATCAAGTTTTCTAAGCAACTCGATGCCTGGCATCGAATCTCTGCTGATAAGTCATATTTTCATTTATCTTTTTCATTCAGTGCTGAAGTGTTTGAAAACATGATGTTGTTGGAGAAACTCGATGCCTGGCATCGAATTCTAGTTGATAATTCATATTTTAAATGTGCATGAAATCACCTATAGTTTTGGTGTCCAAAAGATCAAGACTTTATGCGGGAAGTCGATGCCCGGCATCGAATCCCTGCTGAAAAGTGGCCAAAAACATCCCAAGTCGATGCCCGGCATCGAATTCTCATTGCAAGTCGATGCTAGGCATCGAATTCTAATTTTAAACAGGCGCTCTTACTATAACAGGAAAGATTTCCAGTTTTGGAAGGTCATACAGGGTCATTTTGTGAGAGCCATAACTTGAGTTATAGAGATCCGTTTGATGCATATGATAGCTTGTTGGAAAGCTCTACTCTTTTAGTTTCAGCCTATAAAGTTTCAAGGAGAAATAATACTTGAGCTAGGAGAAATTAGCAAAATACTGAAGGTATGTCATTTCAATGACTAGGAATTTTTGTAGAAGCAAAGTTCTCACTTTAGGCTATCATTTCTCAAAGTTTGGAGTGGCAATGAGTTAATGGTGACCATAGAGGTGTTCTAGTGTCACATTAATTCATTTCTTGTGGTGTTTCATACATCAACAGAAAAGGCTACTGGAAGTACATCGAAGGAGAGAATGAAAATGCTCCGCAATTACCAGAAAGGAATCGGACTGCAAAACAGTTAAGAGCATATGAGGAATGGAATCAAGGAGCACGAAAGGTAATGTATTGGCTATCTGTTAGCATACAGGATAGCATGATTGGACACATACAAGATGCCAAGACTCCAAAAGAGGCTTGGAACAGTTTGGTCACTTTGTACGAGACCAATATAAAGGCACGAAAATTGCAACTCAAGAATGAGTTGCATACATTGGAGAAAAAGAGCATGTCGGTAAGTGACTACACTCTAAAAATCAAAAGCATATGTGAGTCACTTGCATCTATCGGCATGAGTGTAGATGATGATGATAAGGTGGAAGTGTGCCTTTGTGGTTTAGGAGCTGCATATAAGCAGTTCAGAATTTCTATACAGACCAGGGAAAATATTCCAAATTTTGCTGATTTGGTATCTATGCTGATTATTGAAGAAAAGAATCTTGGTCAGGATTCAAACTCCCAAGGAAAGCCCAGTTCTGAGCAGGTATTCTACTGTGGCAGAGGAAGAGGCAGAGGTAGAGGTTTTGGAAGTGGAAGAGGAAACAGTAACCAAGACCAAGGTCAACAACAGAATCATGCAGGAGGAAGAGGACAGTTTCGAGGCAGGGGGAGCCAAAGAGGTCGCAAGAATTTCCAAAGAAATGATTCAAGTAATGATAGTAAAGGATGCTGGAATTGTGGTAAACCTGGACACTTTGAACGTGATTGCAGGTTAAAGAATCAAAATAACAGAAGGCAGCAAAACAATTATGCATCCACAAGTGCAGATGATTCTGAGAAGCTATTTATGGTTCAACATCACATGATGAATACGATGTCTGCTGGTGTCTCAAAATCAAATGATAATGTCTGGTATGTTGATTCAGGTGCTTCAAATCACATGAACAGTCATGCAGAATGGTTTAGTAGTTTGCAAAAAGTGCCAGTTCCTAGATATGTTGAAATAGGTGATGATACATCACATCCTATTGAGCATACAGGAAACATACCATTATCTATGGAGGACGGGAAGGTAAAACATCTTGCTGATGTGTTGCATGTTCCAAATATAACAAAGAATTTGGTTTCTGTTGGACAAATGGTTGACCAGGGATTACAAGTCAGGTTCAATTTTGATGGATTATATGGAGAAGAGTACAAGCACGATGGACGATTGGTTGCCAAAGGAAACAAAGTGGGTAGGATGTTCACCTTAAATGTGAAGATTCTTGAAATGAATGCAGCCATGTTTGCAAAAGGTGTAGGAGTTATTGCAGATATAGAGATATGGCACAAACGGATTGGACATGCAAACTTGCAAAGGCTGAAAATGATGAAGTCAAAGGAGATTGTCCATGGACTACCAAATTTCAAAGTTGCAGAAATGCAAAAGGTATGTGCAGCATGTCAATTTGGTAAACAGTCAAGAGCATCATTTCCACATGACAAGCATGTTAGTGAGAATGTAATAGAAGTAGTACATACAGATGTTTGGGGTCCAGCAAAGACCACATCTATGGGCGGTTGGAGGTTTTATGTTACCTTCATTGATGATCATACACGCAAAGTATGGGTATATTTCATGAAAGAGAAGAGCGAGGTGTTTAGTCACTTCCAGAATTTTAAAGTTATGGTGGAAAAGCAGACAGGGAAGTACATTCAAACATTTAGATCTGATGGAGGAGGTGAATACATGTCAAATGAGTTCAGCAGTTTTCTAAAAAATCATGGAATTCGGTGTCAGTTTTCATGCAGGTACACACCACAACAGAATGGTGTTGCTGAACGCAAAAACAGACATATTGCAGAAATAGCAAGAGCCTTAATGGCTGAGAAGAATATGCCTCATTGTTATTGGGCAGAAGCTGTGCATACTGTTGTATACATCATGAACAGAACTTTGACTGCTGTTGTACATCAAGTTACACGTGAAGAGAAGTTTACAGGTAAAAAGCCAAACTTATCACATCTGAAAGTTTTTGGCTGTATTGCATATGTACATGTCCCAGATGAATTGAGGACAAAGCTTGATCCAAAAGCAGAAAAGTGTGTCTTCATTGGAATTTCTCCCTTGAGCAAAACGGATATAAATGTTATAACCCACTCACACGACAGGTAAAGGTGAGCAGAGATGTGGTATTTGATGAAATGTCAAGCTTCTATGCAGATGCCAAAGAAGGACTAAGTCTTGAACCAAATGACAAAGAAAATGCTGAAAAATCAAGTGCAGAATCTCAGGTTTTGAGTGGACCAGATGCATCACCAAGCAATAGTTCCAACTCAAATCCATGGAGTGGAAGATTATGTGGAAATTTCAATCCAGCAAATTCATCAAATACATCCAAGAAAGGTAAAGAAAAGCTTTCTGCTGGTCATAAAACATGTGCAGGTTTTGAAGATGTTGATGGAGATTCAAGCGGTTTAGAAAAGAGTCTTGATGAGGAACTTGGATTGCCCTCTGTGAAGACTCCAGGAGTAAGAAGGGCACATGCAGATGATACAAGGAGAAGTGACCCAGGACCAAGAAGATCTGGGAGGATGCGTAATTCAGTGCAACGATTGACATATGATAGTTACATGGCTCGCCATTATGCCTACATGACAAAGGTAATACAAGATGCTGAACCTTCTTGTTTTGAAGATGCAGTTGGTAATGCAGATTGGGAAAAAGCTATGGATGAGGAGATGGCTGCACTTTATGGAAATGATACATGGAAGCTGGTTCCATTGCCGCAAGGAAAGAAACCCATAGGCTGTAAATGGGTTTACAAGGTAAATTTTACTCCTTTCTTCAAGATAAGGGAATCAAAAGAGAGATCACTACAAGGTACACTCTTGAGCAAAATGGAGTGGCAGGAAGGAATAGGACAATTGTGGAAGTTGCAAGGTCTATGCTAAATGAGAAGCACTTACCTAATTAGTTATGGGCTAACGCTGTATCCACAACCACTTATTTGATTAACATGTTACCTTCAAAATCACTTCATGGCAGGACACCATATGAGGCTTGGAATGGAAGAAGACCAAGCTTGGATCATTGTAAGATTTTTGGATGTGTTGCTTTTGCTCATGTTCCTTCACAGGTTAGAGGCAAGATGGATCCCAAAGCAGAAAGTTGTGTATTCAATAGATATGACAACAATCAAAAGGGCTACGTATTAGACAACCCAACAACCAAAGGATTCTTGGTGAGTAGAGATGAAGTATTTGATGAGAATAGTCCTTGGTATGAAGATTCATGTAGAAAGCTGAATCTACCTTATGATCTTGAAAAAGATTTTCCAAAGCTTGTTAAGGATAATTCTTCTGAACTTGAAGAGCAAGATACTTTAGAAGATGATGAAGCAACTCAGTATGAAAAAATCAAAATGTGGAAGTCTAAAGGTAAAGGAAAAATGAAGGAACTTGGACAAGAGGTAAAAATCATCACATCATGGCCTAAGAAGGTCCATAAGGGAGACAAAAAAACAGAAATGTATAGGTTTGATACTTCTCTAGTCAGTAAACATTCAATCTATCTAACACAGGACAAAACTCAAGAGGAACCCTCAACATTTGAAGAAACAAAGAAGAAATCAGAATGGATGCATGCAATGGAAGAACAAATTAAGGCTCTTGAGGAGAATAACACTTGGGAGTTGGTCCCCAAGTCTCCATCAATGAAAGTGATAGGCTCAAGCTGGATTTACAAATTGAAGAAGAACTCAGATGGCTCCATTAATAGGTATAAGGCAAGGCTTGTGGCAAAAGGCTTTGCACAAACTCAGGGAATTGATTATGAAGAGACCTTCTCTCTTGTGCCAAAGATGCCCACAATTAGGGTTTTTCTTAGTATTGCCTCTTCTAAGAATTGGAAGGTACTTCAATTGGATGAAAAAAATACAGTTCAGTATGGATGGATAATAGATGAGCTATATATGGCACAACCACCTGGTTTTGAGAATCACATAGATCTTGATTATGTATGTAAGATTAATAAAGCTTTATATGGACTCAAACAAGCCCCAAGGGCTTGGAATCATAGGCTTGTCTCATTCTTGCAGGATAAAGGATTTCAACCTAGCAAGGTAGAACCATCACTATTCATAAAAAGGAGTAATTCTCAAGTCATCTATTTGTGTGTGTATGTAGATGATATTATACTTACAGAAAATGATACAGATGGCATGAATAGAATTGAAGAATAGATGAGAGAAGAATTCAAGATAAGTGATTTGGGTTAACTTACCTACTTCCTAGGATTGGAAGCTGTCTAAAAAGATCATGGTTTTGTTTCTTACTCAAAGAAAGTACATTAAAGACATGTTCACAAAATTCAAGATGCAAGATTGTAGGATTGCAGGTACTCCAATGCAAGCTAATCATAAATTGAGCTCACATGAAGGTGAACTCATAGAAGATGTGATACGTTATCAAAGCCTTGTGGGTAGTTTGAAGTATGCCACATTGACAAGGGTTGATATATGTTAAAGTGTGAGTGTGCTAAGTAAATTTATGCACACACCCAGGAAACCTAACATGGAGGCTACCAAGAGGATACTCAAATATCTAAAAGGGACCATTAATGAAGGGTTATATTACCCTTATGTATCTAATTTAAGTTTGAAATTGTTCTCTAATGCAGATTGGGCTCGCTCCAAGGAAGATAGAAGGAGCACCTAAGGATATCCTACCTTTCTAGGTTCAAAACTTGTCTCATGCTCATCCAAGAAGCAACCCATAGTTGCTCTCTCTTCTACTGAAGCTGAATACAGAGCTCTTGCCATAGCTACTCAAGAAGCAATGTGGATGAAGACACTATTCATAGATCTTGGTTTGAAGATTGGAACCTCAAGTATCTTTGGTGAAAATATGAGCTCTATTCACCTAGCTGCCAATCCAAGTTTTCATCCAAGGACTAAACATATTGAAGTACATTATCACTATGTAAGAGAGAATATTGTGAACAAGGAAATTTAGTTAACTTATGTGTCCACTCATCAACAATGTGCACATATTCTAACCAAAGCATTGAATGGTACAAAGCTTTGCAAATTCAAGACTTAGATTGGATTGCAGGTAATTCTTGAATATTGATGACCTCAAGAATACTTGGCTTGAGGGGGAGTTGTTGGAGCACAAGCCTAAGTATTGGCTTGAGTCTCACAAGGTCCATCACTATTCATAAAAAGGAGTAATTCTGAAGTCATCTATTTGTGTGTGTATGTAGATATTATACTTACAGAAAATGATACAGATGGCATGAAGAGAATTGAAGAATAGATGAGAGAAGAATTCAAGATAAGTGATTTGGGTTAACTTACCTACTTCCTAGGATTGGAAGTTGTCTAAAAAGATCATGGTTTGTTTCTTACTCAAAGAAAGTACATTAAAGACATGTTCGCAAAATTCAAGATGCAAGATTGTAGGATTGCAGGTTCTCCAATGGAAGTTAATCATAAATTGAGCTCACATGAAGGTGAACTCATAGAAGGTGTGATAGGTTAGCAAAGCCTTGTGGGTATCTGATCTAAGTTTGAAATTGTTCTCTGATGCAGATTGGGCTCGCTTCAAGGAAGATAGAAGGAGCACCTAAGGATATCGTACCTTTGTAGGTTCAAAACTTGTCTCATGCTCATCCAAGAAGCAACCCATAGTTTCTCTCTCTTCTACTGAAGCTGAATACAGAGGTCTTGCCATAGCTACTCAAGAAGCAATGTGGATGAAGACACTATTCATAGATCTTGGTTTGGAGATTAGAACTCCAAGTATCTTTGGTGACAATATGAGCTCTATTCACCTAGTTGCCAATCCAAGTTTTCATCCAAGGACTAAACATATTGAAGTACATTATCACTCTGTAAGAGAGAATATTGTGAACAAGGAAATTTAGTTAACTTATGCGTCCACTCATCAACAATGTGCACATATTCTAACCAAAGCATTGGATGGTACAAAGCTTTGCAAATTCAAGGCTTAGATTGGATTGCAGGTAATTCTTGAATATTGATGACCTCAAGAATACTTGGCTTGAGGGGGAGCTATTGGAGCACAAGCCTAAGTATTGGCTTGAGTCTCACAAGGTCATAGGAGAAGCTTTAAAGTGAAGATAATGTATGGAAATTGAAGAGTTCACTTCTGAACTATCCCTTGTAACTTTTTGAGTCTTTACTTGATGTAAAAGGAAAAGGAATCTAAATTGGTTGAGTGCACTTGATGAAAAAATGGAAAAGAAGTCACAAATTCATGATTTAAGGTAGTTGAAGAATCAAATCAATCACTAAGAAGTTTGGAGAGTGATTATAGGAAGATTCAAATTCAAATCTTAGCTCCAAAGATCACTATAAATACATTGCCTTCTACTCGCATTTTTTAAGACCTCCATGACTTGAGCTTTATGCCATATCTGTTGACGACATGATCGCTCCTACTTTATCTACATTTGTATCCGCATGAGTGCATCTCCATTTGTATCCAGGAGGCACTCCATTTCCAGCCTATTTCCATTTTATATTGTACTTCCTTTGTATTTGGGTACTTGGCCATGTGCTTCTACCAGTTGTATTCATTCTCCTTTCAGGAGACTTATCCCACATATGATGTACTTTTGAGAGCCCCTCCCAAATCTATATAAGGAGGGCCTCTCCCCTAATTTGTACTTGGTTAGAAGCTTGAGGAGCCTACTCCATGCTCTTGGCAAGCTCATTTCTAATCCACATGAGCTTACCCATTTCATGGTCTACTCATTTTGTGTCTCACAAATTCTTTGTTTTGTCAGAGTACTTTACTTTTCATTTTGCTTCGGCATGCGTACTCTCTACATGGTATCAGAGCACTAGGTGGAGGTCTTGGTGGTGCATTTGGCGGTGATTTTGGTGGTGGTGGTGCTTGAGTATTGGTGGTTTTGCTTTATCCTCATTTAGAGAAGGTTTTGACATCATTTTTGCTCTTTGGGGCTTCATTTTGCCCATTTGCCCACCCTCCCACCTCTTCTCCTTTATCATGTTGTAGTGCCTTTAAGTCCATTTTCCCCTCCTTCCCACCCTTACTATGGTTATCATATGCGGCAGTATATTGAGCTAGTCACAGAAATCAGATTTTGTAGTGGTTTTAACCACTCCTTAGCATTCTACGTAATGCTCCTTTTACACAGGAAATAGTGAAGCGTTCATTAATATTCTTTACCTTCATTTGGGCAACATGTTTATGCATCTAAACTTGTTGAAGTAGTCTTTATCACTAGTCGATAGTGTTCTTGGTAATGACATTTTTGGTTCGTGCTACTTAATGATTTTACATAGCCCAAAAGGGATCCGCGTTATATTCTGTTATGGGAGACCTGCACGCACACCTGGTGATTTCGACAGATGGATAGCGAAACTTGAGGTGTTGACACAAACAAGGCAAGCTGGTTCTTTCTACTGCAGAAGAGCGGAGCGATTGTATGTGGTGCACACCATTTTCTTAGGCGCCTCTATCAGAGTATATGCGAAATATACACACTGAGAAGCATGGCTGTTGTTCAACGCTGTCTCCAACAGGATCCATGCTGTCTACTCACACCTTGTTGACATAAAATCTGCACTACAATGCCATGGATGTGCTTGTCATCTCAACACCTATCAGACGCAACCACACAGTGCATGTGACCATATAGTTCCAAGGTCCACAGATCTCTGTGCTTTCTCTTTGGCAGAGAGACAAAGGGTGAATTCTCTTGCTCCCCTCATCGGATCGGCTTCCATCACGTTATCTCGCAGCAGACACCAAATCTGCAGTCATTTGTCAACTGCGTCAACATACTCTCTCTGAGCATTTCGACTCCAAAGTGCAAAAAAGTGCTAAGGATCAAGCTCCTCATTAGAGCGCAAATAGCATTCGGGTGTCTCACTCAGAGCACTAACTCTGTTAGTGAGCAGACAGAGAGAGAGAGAGAGGACGAGAAAATCACCTGCTGCACCATTCCAAACCTCAGCCTCCGCCACACTTTTAGTGAGAGAGAGAGAGTCAGCGAGAGCGAGAAAGCGACAGAGAATCGATGGACACCCGCGTCAATGTGAGACTAAACCTCTGCCATGCATCACAACTGGAAGCTCATGGGCATGCCTGCTGATATTTGTGATTCGTGAGGATTTGTTTCAAGTGGTGGCAAATTGCACGCAGGTCCCACGCCATTTCTGGATGACAGAAGCTGCACCATTTTTGGATAAGACAGCAGGTGAGGCGCAGCTAACCTCTTAATAGCAGAGATTCTCGTGAGTGGAGTTGGTGGCGGAACGTTGCATCCAGTCTCCATCTTGGTGAGAGCATAGCAGGCAGAGAGAGATAGCAATCAGATTTCTTTTGCCTATATTCCTCTATAGAGTTGGTGGATAAGTGGAGCCGCTGCTGCAGGCGATCTACAAGTGGCTTTTTTTTTTTTTTTTTTGAGAAAAACGGGAAGAATAAAATTGATGCTAGAAAAAGATTACAACAGACGAACTTCTCTCAAGAGAGAGAGGGAGACCTCACTTGAGGTAGTGATTAACAAAATCAACAAGAAAAGTGATCATGTCACTCCTAGGTTTTGAGTACATGAGGAGGAGTTTGGCTTTCCAGACATTGTAACGGTTATTCTTCATAATCATAAAGGGGCTCATAGGGACCATTTGAGGATCTTGACAAGAGGTAAGGTAAAAGTTGAGAATTTTCCTCAACCCCATAAGACAGGAGAAAAAGTGATCTTTACTCCTCTTACTAAAAATGGCATTATTCCTATTTTTCCAAATAGACCAAAAGAGGTGGTTTCTGATAATCTGCCACAGAAGGATGTCCATGCCACAAGATTCACCAATCAAAATATCTTTACAACTGGGAATTTTGAGCCCTTGAAACTGACAGAAGGACCAGATGCACTCCCAAAATCTGGCAGCAAATTTACACTTGATAAATAAATGATCCAAATCCTCTTCTTTTCCACAGAGCTTGCAGAGACCAGCATCAATTTTATACTTCCTAGAATGGCTACCAGTCCAGACACCTTTGTGAAGAATGAGCCAGTTAAGACAGGACTGTTTGTTGGAAAGAGGGAAGGCCCAAGCACACTGAAACCTATACTTCCATTGTAGGTGGGACCATTGAAGATCCCATTTCTTGTTGAGTTTTCCCGAGATCTCTTTTATGCTTCTGACACACCTCCTGTAGGAGCTTATCATATCATCAGCCAAGACTTGGAGAGTGATCTCCTTCTTCCATAAGTTGGCCTCCAGCTTTTCCAGCAGCTGCTCTTTCTTGCCCAGGAGAATCTGTTGACACTGCACAGACAAGCCATCAGAATCTAGGATATAATTGTTGTCTACAACTTCACCTTCAGTCATCAAGTCCTTCCAATGAGCAAAGCTTGATATTCCTCTATAGAGTTGGTGGATAAGTGGAGCCGCTGCTGCAGGCGATCTACAAGTGGCTTATTTTAAGTTTTTTGAACACACAAAATTTTGCGAACATTGTATTATTCTTTAAACTTGATGTGGGCCTTCTCTCCTTTGACACCTTGAAGACTTCATTTTTGAACTATCCCAATAAATGACATTATTGTAACTTCTTCCCATTTCTTTCTTTTTAGTACCCATCAATCGATATTTTACAAGGATACGTTCACACTACAATTTGGTCTACTTCAAGCTATACCCTCACAAATATTTTCTCCTTTCGAAGGGGTCCTATTGTAACTTTGTCCCTTGTGTCACACCGATTAGCACTCCTCCCAACTTTATTACAGGATTAATCCTTGAATTTGCACTATCATTTTTGGCACACTTTGGCACTAAGTGCCCCCTCGCCTTGTAACCCACATATGAGAAGAGGATCTAGTGTGTGTGCTTCTGTGGGTTGGAGGCTAATCTAAGCCCACCCACAAGTTGTCTCCAAGTGTCTAGGCCTACTCTAAGGCTCCATTGGTGTACAACGAGCTAATCTAAGCCCCCTCCTCTCGTGTCGACTTCTCTTTGTGCACAATGTGTGAAGGGCTATTCTAAGCCCCCTGAAGTGTCTCTTCTAATTCTTGGTGCAAGAGTAGCGCTACTCTAAGCCCCCACCCCCCCCCTCCCCGAGAATTTTAAGTGCGGTGCCCAGTTGTTCAGTTCAAGCTTTCCAATTATTTTGACGCGGCACATTTGGCGAAGATTTTGGTAGTGTTTCTAAACACTTTATCTTCAAAACTTGTGTGTTTGGCGAAGATTTTGGTAGTGTTTCTAAACACTTTATCTTCAAATCTTTGTAATGACCAAAAGTGAAGGTAGCTCATCATCTATGGCTCACTTCTTACCATCTTTCACCCCTATTTTCATGACGAAGGATGAATGCCTCAATGGAAAGAATTACAACCTATGGAAAGATGTCATGCGCGCCTATCTCTACACGAATCTTCTTCATGAGGTAGTAGATGGGTCAGACCCTGAACCCAATAGGGAAAACAATTTAGACAATTGGCATGTGTGGAATGTCAAGGACAAAAGAGCTTTAGGTCAACTGCTACTTGCCTGCGACGAACTGACGAAAGGTCATATCACGGCCTGCAAGATGTCCAAGGATGCTTGGGATACGTTAGCTGCTTTGTATGAAGACAAAACCCCTTCAAAGATCTATGCATTAGAGGCCGAGTTTCATAATTTGACCATTAGGCCACATGACACAATTACGAAGGTCATAGCCCAATTTGAGGATTACCAACGTAAATTAGCACTCTGTGGTAGACAGATCTCTAGTGAAGACATGGCCATTCGGCTTCTCAACAAGTTACCTAAGTCGTATGAAACATTTGTCACAACTTTGTATAATCGCAGCCAAGTCTTATCTTGGGAAGAGGTTCGTCGACTTTTGCTCCTCCACGACTCGCGAGCCAAATCGACTTCCTCACAAGAGTCAACCATGAAGGCCAAAGGCCCATTCACTAAAGGTGAAAACAAAAGTCATCATACTAGCAATGGCTCTAAGCAAGGATCACATAATTCATCGAAAAAGTTCACCTGTAATTTTTGTGGCAAACCTGGCCAGATTGAAAAATATTGCTTCAAGAAAAAGAACCACGACAAGTCGAAGTCTAATTCCAAGAGTGAACATCATTCTCACTGCACAAGTGAAGACCTATTTTTCACAAGTGAACACAAAGCACTTATGGCAACCACTCCCAAGAAAGAATGGATTTTTGATAGTGGTGCTTCATCCCACATGTGCCATGACAAAGATGTTTTCCATGAGTTAGAAGAGCATCAAGGACAAGTTTACCTTGGAGATAACAAGTGCATTGAAATCCATGGAAGAGGAAAAGTTCAAGTTATCAACTCTGAAGGCGAGGCCAAGTCATTAAAAGATGTTCTTTATGTACCAAGCCTCTCTAAGTATCTTCTTTCAGTTAAAGCCATCACAAAGTGCAACATGACGGTTCAGTTCGATCACAACCAAGTTCAAGTCATTGATCTTGAATCTAATGAAGTGATAGCTCAAGGATATGAAGATAAGGGTCTCTACAAGCTCTCAAGTTTGATGCCCAAGGATTCAAGTCTCAACTTGTGGCATTGTAGATTTGGATATAGCTCTTGCTTAGCTAAGATCTCTTCCAATCATCTTGTCAAAGGTCTACCCAGGATCGCACAAGTGGAATTGAGTTGCAAAGCATGTGACAAGCAAAAAGCTTTCTCCTTGCCTAAAGAAGCATCCATTTCTGCAAATAAACCCTTAGCATTAGTCCATATTGACATTTGTGGACCAATGAGTACACCTTCTCTAAGTGGGTCAATTTACTTCTTCCTGATTGTAGATGACTTCACCAGATACACATGGGTTTATTCACTCAAGCATAAAGAAGATGCCTGTTCCAAGTTTAAGGAGTGGACAACAACCGTTGAAGAAGACTTTCCAAGTTCTTTGAAGATCATTGGATCTGATGGAGATAGTAGCTTTGTCAATCAAAACTTCTCCATGTATTTGAAGCAACATGGAATCAAGTATCAAGCCCAGCAAGATACTCAACAAGGTAATTGCATTACAAAAGAGTCAAAGTGTGATCCAAATGGCCAAAGTTATGCTTAGACAAAAGCAACTTCCACTAAAGTTTTGGGGTGAAGCAGTACAAACAGCAGTACACACTCAGAATAGAAGATTTTCAGATGTTTTGAAGAACAAAACACCATTTGAGGCTTACTTTCAAAAGAAGCCAAGTGTAAGCTATTTTCGCATCTTTGGGAGTGATGCCTACATCCAAGGCCATGATGATGATCGGCCTAAGCAGTACATTTTCATCGGGTACAGTGAGCGACAAAAGGTATACAAACTCTATGATCCAAAAAGTCACTCAGTTACAGTAACCAAAGACTGCACCTTTGATGAATACTCTAAGTATTCATCCCTTTTGGATCCTCCCATTTCAGATTCAGAGGGGGATTCCAGTTCTGAATAGTCACACTATGTGGAGCATGCTCTCTTTGTACATGACTTTCCCGATCATGATACAGTTTTGGAGCAGATGGAATCAGAGATATTATCTCAGCTTATACCCCATATGGATATACCCATCATACCATCGAAGGCTTATATTTCCCCTCAGCTTCAATTGGGCATTACTCCAGGATCAGTGACTCGACATTTTCCATTCCTATCTTCGAGAGTCCACATACCTCGTCTACAGCAGCATTCTGAGCATGTACTTTTCCATTCATGGAGTCCAGCATCCTTTCACTTCCCACAGGATACTCCTGCATCTACTTAGATTCATCACTCAGTTGGATCCTGTTCTGAGCCAACTTCTTGGTTCAGAGGGGGCTTCCATGGTCCTACCGATACATAGCAGAACTTTGTACATTCCATGGAGGACTTCAGCATACAGATGTACTACCATGTGACTATGATTTTATGCTTCATGCTTTATGTTTCACTCTTGCAGGATCTACTTCTTGGCACTACACAGTGTGTGGTGGACATGGTGAAAGCTTTGGAGGTTTCGACATACCACATGGAGTCATCCTACCTATCTCGCATGGAGGTGATCTCGTCTAGTGCAAGCTTGTTCCGCTCGTGTACCTCGTTGGTGGCGTACCTCTGGAGCATTTGCTTGATCCATTTGGTGGACATATTATGGAGTACCTGGCGATCCTACATGGTTGATACCACTTGGAGGCTATGGATTCCCAGACATCGACTTCCTGGTGCTCGTGTTGCTGCTGCTCATACATTCTTGGTGGACCTTTCTCACATACCCTAGCAGCCTCCATACACTCCAAAATGGAGCTGCAGAGGGGGTGTTGACGACATGTTTGCGCCTATTGCATCTAATTTATATTCGCATGAGTGCATCTCCATTTTGTATCCAGGAGGCACTCCATTTCCAGTCTATTTGCATTTTATATTGTACTTCCTTTGTATTTGGGTACCTTGCCATGTGCTTCTACCAGTTGTATTCATTCTCCTTTCAGGAGACTTATCCCACATATGATGTACTTTTGAGACCCCCTCCCAAATCTATATAAGGAGGGCCTCTCCCCTCATTTGTACTGGGTTAGAAGCTTGAGGAGCCTACTCGATGCTCTTGGCAAGCTCATTTCTAATCCACATGAGTTTACCCATTTCATGGTCTACTCATTTTGTGTCTCACACATTCTTTGTTTTGTGAGAGTACTTTACTTTTCATTTTGCTTCCGCATGCGTACTCTCTACAATATCAAGGTGTGGTTTCAAAGCAAGCATATGTATCAGTAAGTTTATTGTATTCTACAATCAATATAATTTCATTTTCATGATCATTTGAGTTGATATTTTCATGCTTTTGTGAAGTGTATTGTTCACTGCCATATCTCTCAGTTTTCTCAATCAGATTGCAGAGATGATTTCTCTAAGCTTGGTGCATCATTTTGAGTGATTCAACTTGGTAAAGTTATCTCTGTAAGTTTACTATATATTCAAAAAATTGTATTGCAATTGGTGTTTTCAATTGTGAGTTAGGTTTAGTTGAGGTAGACTATATTGCTTCATTTTCTACTTCTCTGTCAGCACTCCATCAGATCAGTGTTCTTCTCTGAGCTGGTTCTCTATGTGGACTTCAAAATTTTCCATGATTTAAAACTTTATAGAATGATCATACCGTTTAGTATTTGCCTACCAAATATCATAAGCATTGGATCTTGGAATCTTGAGGTATTACCATTTTTCTACTCATAGGTCTGAGTAGTACTACAGGCCGTGAAAATCGGGATACTGGTATGACTTGTTAAGTTCTTTTCTCTTTATGTGGTTCATCAATTTTTATCAAGTCACTCATGATTTTTAGCTTACTAAGTTTATAAGAGTTCCCCAAAAGGAATAAAGTTAATTGCTACTATGGCTAGAGAATTTTTCAAAGCTTTGGACAAGTGTATAAACCAAAATAGCAAGTTTTTTACTCATGGTCCAACTCCAACTTATTTGTTTTGATTCATCTCTTTGAGATTGATCTTCCAAGGTACATAGGGTGTCTAATACATCCTTTGGCAAGCTAAAAGGGCCCAGTACATATCCCTAGAGTTCATTTGGCTGGTGTAGTGAAAAGTTTTTGCAACACCACCTCATCTTCTCCAAGTACAAATCCATCTCTTCACAAGTTCAAACTTAATTTCAAGCCTTTTAACTCTCGTAACAAAAGAGCTAAGAGGATCGAACTTAAGTTTGAGCCTTTGGTCATGTCAAGATAAACAAAAGATGAACAAAAGTTTGAGCTTCTAAGACATGAATAAAATATGCTTGAACTCAAATTCAAGCCTCTTAAGTACATCCAAAAGAGCTTAGAAGCTCGGATTTAAGTTCGGGTGTTTGAATCATATCAAGTTTGAGAATTTTGGGTCACTGTTAGCCCACAAAATGGTTGGTTTTGATGCACTAATGTGGATCTATTTGGCAGGAAAATATTTTTTATTTCAGGTACTTAACGAGTGATTAGATGATTGATGGGAAGTATTTGAGGCTACCCAATGACTTCCTGGTCAGAGAGCATGATTCAGATTGCAGAATATATTGGAGATGTGATGGAGTGGTGACTGCATTGAAGGATGGTGGAGGAATGAGCAAATTGGGAATTGAAGGAACCAGAAGGAAAGATGGGTGCAGGAGGAAGATCTTCGTCTATTGATGCGGATATTTGAGACCGGGAACTTCATTCAACATCATCTGTGTCACATAAGTTGATGGGTGGGGAATCATATGAAAGAGCACCTCATTCAAGCCTCTCTCATTCATTCATAGCTGCTCCGGAGCTCTCATCGTCGGCTCATCTTCATACTCGTTTCCTGGATAATCAAGGATCTGCATTTGTCTCTGAATTCAGAGGCATACGCCTATCACCTTCGTCATTTTTTCCAAAGCAAAAAAAAAAAAAAAAAAAAAAAAAAGTCTCTTTTCCAGTACCTCACATACAAACTATATAACTATAATATCAGCAAGTAGTGGTCGTCAACCATGGGACTTTGGAAGCCTTCCTTATGGGCTCTTCAGAAAAAAGATCAATATGCAGAACGAGGCAGCAAGAATATGGGAATAGTCTTAGTGGCAGGAGCAACTAGAGGTGTTGGGAAGCATGTGGTAGATATGTTGCGAAGAAAAGGGTATCCGGTACGAGTTTTGGTGCGGAATGCTGTAAAAGCGAAGGAGCTGCTAGGTTCAGATATTGACATGGTTATTGGAGATGTGACAAAGGAAGATACACTACTTCCTTCGTGCTTCAAGGGAGTGAGCTCAGTTGTGAACACAGTGTCTGTCATTATTGGTTCAAAAGAAGGAGACACACCTGACCGTCAGAAGTACTCCCAAGGCATCAAGTTTTTTCCGTTGTTCTGAAAAAAAAAAAACGGAAAAGGGGGAGTTTTTGTCCTCTGCCTCCCCGTTGTTCTGAAAAAAAAAAAACGGAAAAGGGGGGGTTTTTGTCCTCTGCCTCCCCGTTGTTCTGAAAAAAAAAAAACGGAAAAGGGGGGGTTTTTGTCCTCTGCCTCCCCGTTGTTTTGACGGAAAGAAACGGAAAAAAGGGGAAAAAAACAAAAGCAAAGACATCACCACACTTGGGAGGAAGACTAATGATGGCAGATATAGTAGTATTCATTGTCAAGAGTTTATCATAAGAGAAACCCGAAGGAGAAATCCTTACATGCGGGCAGCAGTAGCGCAATCGATTTCAATCTCCATTGGAGTTTGTTTTTTTAAGCTAGTTCTGCATCTACTTCAGTGAGGAGTTTCAGCTCTGCCAACCATTCGAACGCAGATATATACTTTTTGTGGGAAATTGCTCGTCGACTGATGGTCTCTGAAAAATGATTCATTAGACCGAAGGTTAGCAGAGATGAAGACTCCGAAGGTTGCACTCGACATGTATAATTCCTGGAAGCCATTTTAAATGCAGATAATTTTGTGCTGAGGACAATCTATCTTGAGCAAGAGGAGAAATAACAATGGATGCTGAATTGGGACGTGATCTGTATGTGGGAATTCTCCAATGGTGTAGGGGCTAAAGGACAATGGCCATCCGGTGATGAATAACAAGTGTTTACAATGTGCATCGATATCTGCTCTGGTATTATCTGTTACTAAAATTCTACTATTTTCGAATCTTTCGTTTGACCATATTCTAATGGTAGAAACTTGAGAGAGCTGAAATGACATTCTGGATTTCAGCTATTTAGATATGAAGAAGTATATGTTTTTTCAAACCAGTATCTGTAAGATACAGCGCTTTCACGTGTCATTTTGCCTTGTCAAAGTTCTGATGAGGTGTATCTTCTGAATACACTTCTCATACTTTACTACTTTGTACATTTTTCTCATTTGATCAAGGATCCAGAAAAAGTCAATACTGCATTCCAATATTTCGTGAAGCGACCTTCGATGAGGGGGTTCGAGACAATAGCCTGGTCATATCGATCAAATATGATGTTTATCATGAAAAAAGTGCCCTTAAACAAAGGGTAACTTGTTGCACTGGTGTTCTATTGGGCAGGGACTTGCATCTGAGTTATATCTACAACATAAAGGAGAGGGTCGTAACCTTTTTTTTTCGGGTGCGAATTCCCAATCAAGTTTGCGACCTTATTCTGTAGATGTCCACAGCGTTCAATGTGGTTGAATTTTGGCTGTACAAGATGTTTTGTTATTCTGGAGACTCAGTTGAGATTGATGAGAATTTTACCATATGCATACATGATAATGAATATCAAATATCATGTAGAGCATTAATAGGGGTTTTCTAGCACCTTTGTGTACATATTGAATGATCTATGCATAAACTTCAATACGTTGCATGTAATTTTTGCTGTTATTTTGTTGTGGAGCTCAACAATTAGATGACTAGAGGCAAAGCAGCACAGGGATTCCAGCCAAAGCGGATAATTGACCTCCAGATGTGTGAACCTTGTGGACTGCAAGGGAAGCATGTGTGACCTTGTAGTCATGTTGAGAAGACACCAGACAACAGGATTAGGCGGAAGGATGATATGTATGGGTTTTCTTTCCTCGAGTTAAATCTCTTAGTTATTAAAATAATCCAAGAATCCTATCGGAAGTGAAGCGTAGATCGTGGAAACAAGAGAGAGCATTGAAAGTGAACAAGGGAAGTATTCAGAGACTGCTTATTAGACATTTGATAGGAGGCATGGTTGAAAACTAGGATTCATGCCTATTAAGGTTGGAAGATTCATATGTCTAGGTGCTGCCTAAATGCTCACAGTGGATTATTCTATCAAGGCTTGACTTGGAATCCATGCTTTCAGTGAGGCAACAGAGCAGCAAGTGAAAGTGGGGATGCCTAGGGCATCGAAGTCTCTGAACAATGCCCTTCGAAGGAGTTGCTGATCATTAAGAGGCCATGCTAGTATTGCTCTCTCTCTTTCTTCATTTGGAGGTTGTCGTATTTTTATCATTTTCTTTTTGGTGGGTTTGCCGGGAACATATGCGCTAGTGCGTAGACATAGGAAGAATCCATTGCGAGATAATTGTGGCCTCTAAGTAATCCAATTAGACCAATTGCGAGGGGTTTGAGCAAAATAAAGGCTTTCACCAACATCTTTTCCGTGGACTTAAGAGCGATTCAGTCACATGATTAAGTTCAAGCCTCTAAGCTTCTCCAACGAAAAGAGTAGTATGTTTCATATATGAAGCTTGAGTATGTTGGCTCAAACTTAAGTTCAAGCGTCTCCAACTCCAAGTTCAATAGAGACTCAAACTTAAGTTCAAGCTTCACTAACTTCAAGTTAAATAGAGGTTTCACTATAAGTTTGAAGTTATTTTACTCAAAGTAAAGTTATAGTTGAGTAGAGATTTCAATTTAAGTTTGAGCCACTTTGACTCCAAAGTTGAAAATAGGTTCCACTTTTAAGTGGAGATTCCAAGTTCAAGAGAGGCTCAAACTTAACATTGAATAGAAATTCCAAATTTAAGTTTAACTCTATTTTACTCCAAGATGAATAGAGGCTCAAACTTAAGCTCGAGCCTCTCTGACTTCAAGTTCAATAGAGGCTCAAAATTAAACTCCAACTTGAATCCAGGTTCGACACCCAAACTTAAGTTCTAGCTTCTCCAACTCTAAATTTGTTGGTGCAATTAAGGTGAAGCCTACACACTTGATCACCTCATATATGTTTGATGTATTGACATTACACATGAAAGGTTTCATATGTACAACCTCTTGTAATTTTGCTTCTTGTAAATTCCTATACTTTCGGATGCACTTTATTGGTAGATATTTGAATTTGAATTCAAATCTTTGGCTCCAACAAAAAACTATAAAAAGAGGACATGAATTGCCCATGTGTATCTCAAGGTTGAGAGATCATATTCATGTACTTCCATTGAGAAGAGGAGATCACCTCATAGCTCACTCATTTCTCCATCATTTTGCAATGAATTATTTTCAATGACATTGTACTTTTACATGATTTAATACATACATGTTCATTACTTCCTACTCTCATATCTCTATCACACTCCATCAGAATAGTGAATTTGTCTTAGCTGGTTCTCACTTTATAGTGGCACATTTCTTGTCATTTAAATCATGATATATTCAACATAGTCTTTCCTTTAACCCTACAAAGTTTCATTGATAATGCTTCTCATGATCTTCAGATATTAGTGAAACATTGCACACTGGTTTGTGACTGTCAAGGCCCATAAAAGTCGATATGAATGCTTAATTTGCTAAAAATATTTCTCTGCATATAGCTCATCATTTTAGAAGATTTCTCTCATTATTGGTAGCTTTTTAAGCTAATTGAAGTTCCCCAAAAGCAATTTTATCAATTTTTTTTGTACTCAATGAATGGTGCAAAACTCCAAGTAGGTGTCTCAACCAAAATAGCAAGTTTTAGACCTTGGATCATATGCCTACCTATCTATTTTGATCCTATCATTAATGCATCATCTTCGAAGCAACATATGTGATCATTTATGCTTATTAGCTAGCTAAAGAGGCCCAAAATACTCTCTAGCCATCACTTGTAGCAGGTGTGAAGCAGGTTTCAGCTACACCATCTCATCTCTTGTGAGTATCCACCATGTCCTCCAACAGTCGTATCAAAGCAAGTTCAATCAAGATGGGAGATGGATTTCCATCCTTCATTGGATAGGAACAATTACTCAACATGGTCGCTAAGGATGCAAGCATATCTTCAAGGGAGAAGCTTATTTGGATACATCTCAGGAGATGAAGACATGCCAATCTTCAGAAGCAAGAATCAACCAACAAAGGAAGAGCAAGAAAGGTTGACCTGTATGCAAAGGATGCGCTTGCTAGGTCATATATATTAAACTCAATCTCTGATTTTTTGTTACAACATGTTAGAAATTGTAAGACCTCCCAAGAGACTTGGGAAGTGCTTTTATCATACTTCTCCTCCAACACAAGAGCTAGGAAGAATCGATTGTGGATGGAATTCACAACCCTCAAGAAACAACCAAAGTAAGGAGTGGCTGATTATGTAACCAAAATGAAAGATGTTGTAGACCATCTTGCAAGCATTGAAGAAGAGATAGAGGAAGAGCACATAGTGAAGCACATCATCAATGGAATTAAGGCTGATGACAAATAAGAGTCCTTCACCACAACAATGGATATCTACATGGATACGCAAATACGTGATCTCAACACCTTGATGGGACAAATCTTCACGCATGAGACAAAACTCAATAGAAATGGTGACAACTCAAGAGGTAACCAATCTTCTACCCTTTATACAATAAGAATAAAGCTAAGCATAAAGCTAAAGGTTACAAACAAGATGAAGAGGCTAGTACATCTCAAGCTAATTATGCAGGAGGAGGAAGAGGTGCTAGAGGTAGGGGCAGAGGAGGAAAACGATGTAGGGGGAGACCCTACAACACTTCACCATGCAACATATGTGGTCTCAACAACCACACAATAGAGGAATGCTACAAAAATACAAGGAAACAAAGGGGAAGAGGCTTCCATAGAGGAAGCTATGGACAATCTAGAGGCAGGTGCAACAATGTGTTGATATATTTAGGTAGTGATGTGTGTGAACACACTAGGACTGACGGGGCACTTTTTTCCCTCTTTAGGAGGTTTTTTTTCCTCGTCTTGTATAGATGCCTATTGCCCTAATGGGATACTTATCTTTGTACAGTTTCTAGTAATACATTGAGTATTGTGCGTTGTGCTCCAAGCTTCTTCTTCTTCCTTGTGTTGTTGGCATGCTTCCGTAGACATCTAACTCCAACAATTGGCATCAGAGTAGGTCGTCACTTCATCTAGGGCACCATCGACACTCCTCCATTTGCACTCTCAAATTTGCATGAAATGTGGTGAGCATACTTAGGGTGTTTCAGAGATCAAAATGACTTCGCTTTGTGGTGCCGAAATCACGTTTTGAGCTCATTTCGGCCTCTGAACGCACTATCACAGTGCTTGTGTAGGCTATTTTGTCTTTTTGTGCCAAATGTATATACCAGTTTCTGTTCGCGAGTATAAGCATCTCGAAGTCTGCTACAAGTCTAGCAGAATTTGCCTCAACAATTTTGTTCAACTTTTTACCGTAAAAAAAGCCAATTTTTTGCATCAAGGTATTTTAAACAGCGAGTCGTAACAAACGAGAACTATGTCGTAAAAAGAGAACACTCTCGTCAAAAATTACATGTTTTCACCTCATTTTTTGAATTCCTTTACACCAGTATACATATATTACAAAAATGAGGTGAAAACAAGTAATTTTTGACATTTTTTGTCATTTTCTCAAAAAAAAAATGAGCTCAAAATGTAGTCAAAATTTCACTATATTAGGCATTGACGTGTCCCAAAATGTATATGATAAGACATTGACATGTCCAAAATCTATATGATAAGACATTGACATGTCTAAAAATATATATATAAGAATGTAGAAATCAATAGTTTTTACACAAAAATAACATTTTAGACATATCTTTAATGGGTGGATATCTGATTGTTATTCAAAATTGCTTCAAAACATGGTTTCATTAACCAAACTACTTTGAGGCATTTACATAAGCACTAAAAATGTCTGAGAGCTTCAATGCAACTCACAACTTTGTCGATCTATGTCTACACCCTCATCATCTGATGCACTTGATTGAGTCTCATACTGTTGAGAGCTCTCTTCTTCTTCTTCTATATCCACAAGAGCTCTATCTTCATCCATGTACATACCAAATTCTGCAGGATCATGCACAACTCTTCTTGTTTTCCTATGATTTCCTGTACCACATACATCTGGAAGCTTTTGTTTTATCATGTTGATGGTTGCTTTCCTCAAGTGACCAGTTTTTGTCAAGGAAAAATCATAAACAAGAATATCTACATCATCCATTTTAAGAGTGGATGTGCTTCGAATATTCTTTTTCCTTTTTGAACCTGTTCGTTTAGTATCACACACCATTTCTAAGTTATATTTACCTGTGAATGCATTACTACTTTTAGTGTAATACCAATGCACCATCAAAGCCTCTATTCTTCTCTGATCAATATCTTTAGTTATCTCTAAAACCTTTGCAATCCAAAATGGTCTGGTAGCCTCATCACCATCAGCAAGTACTGCAATAAGCGTTCCAACATTTATCTCTATTAAATTTCCTTGCCATCTTGCTTCTGCCTGTTTTGTCATCCTTGGGCCTACATAAATATTTCTTTCTGGTGGATGTATAAAACTTTGAAGTGCATCTGCATTACATGCTTGGGCCACATTCACGGATCTTTGTGTACAAAAATCCCATGTGAATGGAACATCAATTGGCCAGTGACCTGCAATTGTATACTGTATAATCTCTTCTTGATGATTGAAAAAGTCCTCCCACCAAGATACATCTTGATCTCCAGCATATTTTTTTGCACGCTCAATATGTCTCTTCTTTTCAATGAGTGCATGCATCCAGCTTTTACTTTGATCAACCACACTTCCACATCTTTCTGTATTGTTTTTATCTTCATATGGTGATTGTTCTGCACCATACATTGTTACAGTAGACAAATTAGGCACCTGCAATAAGAATCTGCATCCCTCTTTAGGCTCCCACCCAAGAGAAGATGAATACTGCTTTGCAAATAAAAGGGTTATTTCATCAACCCTCCTCATCAAGAATACATGGTTGAAACTAATATTGTGCAATGGAGCCAAAACCTTAGCACTGTTATCAAGGCCCATTGAGCAAAAGTGCTTAAAGTCATAAATCTGTGTGAGGTGTTGAACTTCTGGTTTTGGAGTATATGCTTCTGAAATCAGCTCAGATAAAATCGGAAGAGTAAAAGCATTGTTACGTGCCAACTTCTTAGAGAAAGTACTGAACATTTGATCAATGTGATCATGAGTGTGGCCAACCAGAAGAAAATTTACCTTAACCTTCTGAAATACCTGTTTTTCAACAAGCATGCTTAAATATCCAAAGACTGTAGAATTTTTATTCTCTCTTGCAGTATTATCTAGTTGCAAATATAGAGTTGGTGGCAAAAGACCCTTCCATGATTGCAAAACACGATGAATGACAGTAACTGTAAGGTTTGGATCATTATGCACATTCGGATATGTGAAGAAAACCTTGGACATTACAGTTCCATTGTATACCAAAGCACCAACCAAATGCATTTGCACAAGGACTTCATCTCCAATGTCCTTAGGGATGCAATAAAAATGTGGCAAACAAGTTTTTTTTTGATCCATACCATCGATCAACAAACACATATAATGCTCCGGATTTCTGAGTGCCTTACTTCGATGATGAATTGCTTTCTTTCTCTCTAATGCTTGACTGTCACGATGGTTGTTAAGAAGGTTTTTAAAATTATGCTTTTCCTGTGGTGTTGTAGCCCCTTTTGCCATGTTTTTCAAAGTGGCGCAAACTAAACATTCACCCATTCTAACTTTACGAGGAATAGAAACATTGTTAAACTCTTCCTTCCATAATCGAGTAAAGTGACGATACAACACATACTTCTCATTTCTATTTTCCATGTCTTCTCTATATATTTGAAATACCTCTCGACGAGTAAAGTTATCTGACAAGTGCAACCTTCCAGTTGTAGGCATAACTTCACAATGCAAGCTAAAATAGTTCATCATCCAATTCATTGCATGACGTCCAACAGATCCTTTGGTCCCAACATGGAACGTATCCAAAATGAGATCCCCATTCAAAAACCCTTGTTGAACCCTATGTATTCTAAAATTTCCTACACCCATTGCAATTTTAAATGCAGCCCTACAGCATGGCATCCCTTGAGTAAAGAAATATTCAAAACCAGCACGCGTTACTGACATGTTATCCTCAATCATTTGCATGCAACAAACAAGGTATATATCTTGCCTTTCACTATCTAAATGGAGGAATTTTTCTCTTATGTGCTTTAGTTTCTTCATTCCTAAATTATACAAACATTTCAAACCACAACAATGCTTCACAATATCCAATGCAATCTGTCTATCTGAAGTAAGAAATTTAAATCTTTTTCGACTTACTTCACGAGACCTTCTTTTAAATCGTAGATTGAGCTTGCTTTGCTTTTTCGTTGCTCCACATGCACTTGAGTCAGAAGGGAGATCAATGGTTGGATCAGATGGGAGATCAAGAGGTGCATTTGGTCGAGCAGCATTGCACTGTGAATTGGATAACTTAAATGACTCAACAGAAAACATGGAATCATCAGCACGTTCTAAATCATAGGGATCATCACTTCTCTGGAAAGGTTCAACTGAGAACAATGAATCAATATGAGCAGAGGAAGCTGATGCCCAAGCATCCACTGAAAAGATTGAGCTCATCTTCACTGAGTTCACAGAAGACTGAAGATGAATGACCTTTTTAAATAAGTAGAAATCCGAGATCAAGTGAAGATGTCACATCAAATGTCACATCAAGAAGATATGAAATCAAAAGCTTATTGAAGTCCATTAAATAACATTAAACATCAAATTACATCAAATCACTTAATTACTCAAATATACACTAATAAGGGAACCAAAGATTTGATTCACTTTTGATTCAAATGAGAAACACAGTTGATTTCTAACTACATATGAGTCATTGAGTCTAAGCATTGTGAATGAATCAAAATATATCCAAGTTGAGTTCCAACAGGAATATATAATAAAATTGTTTGGAGAAATTTTACAAGAAGAAATTTTACAACTGGAATATATCCAAGTTGAGTTCCAACTGGAATATGCTATGCCATTGAACACTATACAAGAAGAAATTTTACATTTGGTTAAGATTTCAAGGATTAGGTTTTATTGTGGTCTTGGCTAGATATCAAAGAGGTAGATGAAAGTATGTTAAAAAAGAATTATGTGTAAAAGAGGTACACAGAATGTTTATTCATACATTGATTTTCCATTTCAACAATGTGTTACAAGATAAATGTGAATATGAACTAAAGTGTGGAGGATAACACTATAAAGATGTCATTAATCTCACAACTTAGACCTGATTTTCTCCCAAGCAACAGACTCTAAGAAAAAACTTCTACATGAGATTAGAAATCCTCATGTACATACCATACTGTTGCCATTGAAGTTTAATTTCCATGCAAATGTATATAAATAGTTGCAAGGTTCTGTACTTGAATGTCTATTCATACATTGATTTTCCATTTCAACAGTGAGTTACAAGATAAATGTGAATATGAACTAAAGTGAGGAGGGTAATACTATAAAGATGTCATTAGTCTCCCACATTTAACACAACTTTGACTTGATTTTCTCCCAAGAAAGAGATTCTAAGAAAAAAATCTCTACATGAGTTTAGACATCCTCATGGACATACCATACTCTTGCCATTGAAATGTAATTTCTATGCAAATGTATATAAATAGTTGCAAGGGTCTATGAATATTTCATTAAAGTGGCTCTGAAACAGCCTATTTGTGTGGGTGCTATTCCCTGGTTAGATAAGTTGACAGATTTAGTTAGCAACTGGACTCATTCAGTTAGATCCAGTTAGTCTCTGGTTCAAGTTACCCAATTGCCTATAAATACCAGAGGAGGAGATCATTCGCATTTTCAAAATCCACGAGCAAGAGAGAGCAGCAGAGCACAGACAGCCATGGAGCACAGAGCTCAGCATACCAGCAAGCCAAGTCTGATGGAGAAGAAGAATGTTGGCAAAAGTACCAAGAGGTAGACAAAATCATACCATAAATAAAGATTCCAAAAAGATTCCCTCTGTATGTCTGTGTAAAAAGTCTGATTTCTAGGTATTTATTTTTCTTACCTCTAGAAATATGGATCCAAAGCATGTACAGCTCGATGCCTGGCATCGACTTTAAGGTGTAAGTTGATGCCAGGCATCGACTTAGGATTGCAAGTCGATGCCAGGCATCGACTTGGGCCCAAAAGTCGATGCCAAGCATCGACTTGCCGGCATCAACATGCACTGAAAAGTCGATGCCAGGCATCGACTTTAGGGTGCAAAGTCGATGCTTGGCATCGGCTTTTGGGCCCAAGTCGATGCTTGGCAACGACTTTTGGGCCCAAGTCGATGCCAGGCATCGACTTTGTGTGCAAGTCGATGCCAGGCATCGACTTGAGGGTAAAAGTCGATGCCAGGCATCGACTTGGCCCAAAAGTCGATGCCAAGCATCGACTTGGGCCCAAAAGTCGATGCCAAGCATCGGCTCTTGCACCCCCAAGTCGATGCCTGGCATCGACTTTCACCCTCAAGTCGATGCCGGGCATCGACTTGCACACAAAGTCGATGCCTGGCATCGACTTTTACCCTCAAGTCGATGCCTGGCATCGACTTGCACACAAAGTCGATGCCTGGCATCGACTTGGGCCTTTGAAAACCACATTTACGTTTGATCTGATATTTCCAAGTGCCTTCAGGGATGCGGAGTACAAGGATGAAAGGCCCATCAAGAAGCTCAGAGTCACCATGGGCTCTGGTGACCAGCAACGTGACAAAGGCATTGGTCACCAAGCAAAACCAAAGAAAATTATTGCACCATTATCCTCTGAGAAGGCCAGCAACCCACTAGGAATATCCTCAGGTGGACAGAGTAGCATAAAAATTCCTGAGGAGGATCCAAATATGAGGGAAAGGTCTAGGGAGACGGAGGTCATGAGGACAGATCGTCCACTTCGGGACATGACAAATCTAGAGTGGTGCCTTCAGTACGTTGAAGAGAAGAATGCAGTCCTCCTTGTGTTCGCAGGGGCTTATGGCAGAGGAAAGATCACGACAACACAAGGTTTTCAGTATGGCCTTGTTTACAAACTAGATTATGAAGATGAAGATTCTGACAACCTGCTTTTCTTGGTGGAGACATCGAAAGGATTAAGAAATGTCATATGCAAGATGGATTTCTTGTGCCCAGAGTGTTGTGTTCCAGAAGGGCTAGCTCAGATATGCAGAGACTCAGTGAATTTCATCAAGGACCTGATGCCATGGATCCAGGGCAATATCATGCCAACACAACAGAAGAAGACGACCCCTGTAAAGGCAAGGGGTAAGCAGAGCGTGCAGAAAAAGCTCCAAAAGAAAAAGAAGAAAATTTCAGAAGAGGAGTTTTCTGACTCAAGCTCTAGCTCTAGGGACATAATTGTTGCACCTGGTGGAGAGCTTGCATCTGGTGTTCTTGGTACTGAGCAGAATAAGATGAGGGAGGACATAGCTAGAAGAAAAGTTGTGAAGAAGGGGCAGTTGTTCCACCTGCCAATCAATATCATCCACAGGCCACCCGTAGATCCAGTCACAGGGAGGAGGCCCCTTGAGATCAGGGAGCCACATAATTTGCACGTCCAGAATCTTAAGAAGAAAATGAAAATAAATCCTCATGCTACTGTTGTGCCATTCCTTGTCATGGTGGATCCAAATGAGTGCAGCTGTGTGGACGATTTCAATGAGGGATTGTTTGAGGATTACACTTATTATGTGATTGGAGGTTCACACTCTGCAGAGGCTCGTAGACAGTTAGTGAAGGAGCACCCTACTACATTTTTCTTTAGGTATGCAGAGTGTAAGATATATGCTGGTCTTACAACTGAGGAAGCCAAGCTTCTTGCTTGGGATCACAACAACGACAATGACTACAGGTAGAAAATGTCCTCCATAGAGAGAATTCGGTTCTTCCACCATGAATATGAAGATTGTCTTGTGAAGGAAGCTGGAAGAATACATCCCAATCTACGAAAGCAATGCCTTATTGAGGTTGGAATTGCATTGGATGAGAATAGAAAGTCTGATGCTTTGAGGAAATATGATCCATGGTTTCAACTGGCATTGAGATCAGGTGAGATCTGGGATCTACAGGATAAAATTTTCACAATGTGGGAGAACAAGGAGGTCAAGGGCCAGAAGCAACGAAAGTCGAGGCCAGACCCACAAGTTGATCTGAAGGGAAAGGGAAGGAAAGTTGACCTTTCAATTGAAGAGGCTCCTAAGGACATGAAGCTCACCCCATGGAGGGCCCTTCAAGGAATCAAGGATGATACATTGATCATATCAACTTTGTCAAGGGTAATCTCGAAGGAGTTAAGCCTGGAGGAGATGGTGACTGAGCTCAATAAGTATGTATGTTATTCTCAGATCCTTTTTCCCTCCTCCCATGCTTCTGGTCTAACCTAGTCTCTTTTATATTTCTGTGTCTGTAGTCATAAAGTGTACATGAAGATTCAGGAGGTGATGATGAAGAGGCTGGGTTGCTTTTCTTGGACAGAGGTCCAAGCAGACTATCCAACCACATCATCCTACAAAGCCTTATCAGAATATTTCATCCTGTTTCGTGATTGGGTAGGTTCTCTTTCTGAGGTTGTGCCTGGTTTGCCATTAAGTTAGTTGCCTTGATTCACCTAACCAATTTGATGCCTTGCATGGCATCAACTTACAGCTAAATTCGATGCCTGGCATCAGTCTGCAGGCAAAAGTCGATGCCTGGCATCGACCTGCAGGCAGAAGTCGATGCCTGGCATCGACTTGGGGGCATAAGTCGATGCCTGGCATCGACTTGTAGCATAAGTCGATGCCTGGCATCGACCTGCAACATAAGTCGATGCCTGGCATCGACCTCGTGGCAAAAGTCGATGCCAGGCATCGACTTATGTCCCAAAGTCGATGCCAAGCATCGATTTTCAGTAGAAGGTCGATGCCTAGCATCTACCCCAACAAGAAATCGATGCCATGCATCCGTTCCTTATGTTCTGTTTGCTGTATTGAAGAGATCTTTTAATTATCTTTCCAATTTTTTCTGCAGAAACTAAGGAAAAGTAAGTCTACAGAGGTACTAGATGATTGCCCCCCTGCATTCCTTGCTCACATTCAAAGAGCAAGGCATGAGAAATCTAGACTGAAAGCGAAGGAGATGGATTTTGATGATGAACCTGATCTTAAATGTTTCTCCAATCCCCTAGACCCCCTTAGGCCTGTATATTACAATGTGTTCTGTGGTGATGTAAATAATATTTGTTCTGTTGTGCCTAGAAAACATTTCTCCCTTCTCATAGCGGACATACCCTATGGATTTAGGATGTTGGGATCAGTAAATGATGATGAACCCTTCAAACACCCTCAGATTCGGAAGATGGTCACTGATTTTGCAGAGTTGACTATGTCTCCTCTTTGGAGGATAGTAATTTTCCATAGCAGAGACCAGTCTTTCTCTGTTTCAACTGCTCTGAAGGCAAGATGTCATGCTGTGGAGTGCCTCACTTGGTAAGTAATCTTCTTTCTATCTCCATGGCTTTAATGATGCTCTCTGTGACTCATAGTTCTTTTTTGCAGGGTGAAGACAAACGTAAATCACACTCCTTTGCATCGGTTTGTGAGCGCCACTGAATGCATTACAGTTGGCTATTATGATGAAGTAAGCAAAAGGAGAGTCAGGGAGCATTGCAATGAGAATGGGATCTCAAATGTGCTCATGTTCCCAGCCGTTACCAAGAAACTTCGTCATGTAGCTGGGGACATGACATTGGTTAACCCTTATCAGAAGCCACAAAAACTCATAATGAGATTGCTTCAGCTATTCTCCAATGATGATGACTGGGTCCTAGACCTTTTTTCGGGCACAGGTAATTTCAATTTTCACAATTTTCATTAGTCATGGTTGATTGAAGCCTCTAAGTGGTTTTCTGCTGTTTCAGGAACGACTCTGGCTTGCTCCTTAAAGATGTTCAAGCACTGCATAGCTGTGGAGAAGGATGATGCTCAAGTGAGCTTCATTAGAATGAGAATCAATGGGCTGAATGAATGCCCAGATGAAGACCAAGAGGTTGGAAGGAAGCACATTGCAGATACGGAGAGATTCCAACCAGCTTCAAGGGAGCCTGTTCCCCCACTTGAAGATGAACCGGGGGACATGGCTGACCTTGAAGAGCCAATCTTGGAGCAAGAGAGGCAAGATAGGTGTTCTAATGTGCCAGAGGATCCCAATATCCTTGAGCCTGAGGAAAGCTATGATCAGCTTCTATTGTAGATTCACATTACTCTTGTAGAACACATGAAATGTAAAAGATCATTTTAATGGAAATATAATTTGGAGTTCTGCTTCCACTTTGTGTTCAGCTTGATTTATCTTGAGCATTTCTTTGATCATGTGTGAATGTTTCTTAGTATAATATTGTTGAATATTATCTTCTCGTGGGAATGCTTTTGTGAAATGTATTTCATATTCTGTTAATATGGCCAGGCATTCAATGGGGATCTTAACCATACAAAGGGGATGATCTTAATTTCCTTGTTAAAATGCTCTGATTCTTGCAACACATGTACTCTAATTTTCGAGTAACTTTTAATTAGCTATCATTTGTGCTTGTTGAGGTTATAGATGTAATGAAGGAGCTTCGCGAATTCTTACTTGTACCTTTTCAACTCTAATCTATTGTCCAAGATTATGATGTGGGATTCTTGGTCATGCTCAACAACTAGTTTTCATGGCAACAAGAATTTTAGTATATCTATCTTGACTACTTGGGATATGAGATCAAGCTTCTAGTGACAATATTTACAAGCAAGACTCGTGATGCTTTCTAGATATTGTAAAATGCCCACTTTTTTGCTTCATATAATGGTCTTTAGGTAAAAAGAAAAAGAGAACATGTCTTTGTTCTCCTTTGTTGTGACTCAGTGTTTTTAGTCACCGGCCATGGCTGAAAGCAATGATGTATTCCATATGTTGGTTGTTGAGGATAAGTTGCATGGTACCAACTACCCATTATGGGCTTATATGATTGTGACATGTGTTGGTTGCAAAAGGACTGTGGAACATTGTGCAGGGTGTTGAAAAACATCCTGTCACACTTGCAACTGTTACAACTACAGGTACACAAGCCGATGTAGAAGGTGTCGAAGATGGTGATATTCTGCATATTCTTGTTCGTGCTATGGTTTCTGCTGCACCTGCTATACAATAGATTTGTTGGGATGGCAGAGATGCCCAGGCACATGCATTGATAGCTTTGTTTGTCAAACATGCCATTATTCCTCACATTTGCTCTTGCAGAACAGCTAAGGATGCTTGGGATACACTTACCACATTGTACCAAGCTAGGAATGAGGCTCGTGTTTCTTACCTCTGAAAACAGTTGGAGAGTGAGCACATGAATGAAGGTGATTCTATGGACAGTTTCCTAATGAAGATCAAAGACTTGAAGGAACAATTAATTTCTGCTGATGAGGTTTTACCAGATAGCTCACTTGTGCAGACCGTTATGAATGGTCTTCTTGATTCATATTAGAGTTTTGCTTCTACTCTTTGGTTGATGATGAAAGGCAATCCAAATGCCTTGTCATTTGAGGAGTTAGTCTCTAATCTCTTGCAGGAAGATCAGTCCAGGCAGAACAGGTCCATTATGCATGTTGCAGATCAAGGTTTCCTAGCTAGTTAGAAGAGCAAAGGAAAATGGATCTCTTCTACTAGTAAGCAGAAATCTGCAAATGTTGCACATTTAAAGAACCAAGACAAAGATGAGAGAAAATCAGAAAAGCCGAAATTGTTTTGTAAGTTTTGTAAAAGGAATGATCATATCATAAAGAACTATCCAAAACTGGCTGCGAAAGAGGCAAAGAAGAAACAGGTTGGAATGGTTGTTGCAGAAGCCTCTACACCAAAAATGAAGTCTCCTAATCTTGTGCAAGAAGAAGAATGGGCGTTTACTACTATTTGTAGTTTTGACCCATCTTCTCATGAGTAGTGCATGTCTGCAGTAGACTTAGATGTTTGGTATTTTGATAGTGGGGTGACCAAACATATTACCTCTCAGCACATTTTCTTCTCTTCACTAGAGCGTGCCCCTACAGGGAATACTGTTACATGCACCAACAACTCCTCTTATTCTATTATGGGAGTTGGTAAGATCATTTTGACTACTTCTGATGGTAGTTCTTTCACTTTGTGAGATGCTTTATTTGTGTTAGGGATCAAGAAGAACCTGTTATCAGTTTGTGCATTAGCCAAGATTGGCTTGGTTGTGAAATTTGTTGATTACACGTGTATAGTTCATGATATGTCAAATGGCGATGTGATTATTGCTTCTAGCATTTTATGGTGTGGGTTGTATAAGCTCATAGACTCTGAAAGATCTGTAAATGATTTGGCATGTGCAGTAAACAATTCTCAGGCTATGTCAGATGCAAAGCTTTGGCATGCACGCTTTGGTCATCTGAATTTAGCTAGTTTGCTATGCTTGCAGAAATCTGAAATGGTGTCCTCTCTACCCAAACTTGAGGCACCTGGAAAACATGTTTGTCAAGGCTGTATTTTGGGCAAAATGAAGCGTTCGTCCTTTCCAAAAGATGGTTTAGTTCGGGCTACTCAGAAATTGCAGCTTGTACATAGTGATGACTTTGGTTCTATGCAGACACCTTCCTTTGGGAATTATCTTTACTTCGTGACTTTCATCGATGATTTTTCTAGGCATGCATGTGTATGTCAATTGAAGGCAAAGTCCGAAGTGTTCATGTGTTTTAAGCAGTTTTTTATTTTGGCTGATAATCTATTAGCATGTAAAATGGGCACCCTCTGTTCTGATCGAGGAGGGGAATATATGTCTTCTAATTTTAATGCATTTCTAGCTGAACATGGGATAAAACACCAGTGTACAGTGCCGTATACACCTCAACAGAATGGAGTTGCTGAACGAAAGAACAGGTCACTCATGGAGATGGCGAGGTGTATGGTCAAGAGTCAGGCTTTACCAAATAGTTTCTGGCTTGAGGCTGTCATGTGTGCAACATATGTACTAAACATGTATCCCACTAAAGTGCTACAGTCTATCACTCCATATGAGGCTTGGCATGATCGCAAGCCATCTGTTGCTCATCTGGGTGTTTTTGGTTGTTTGGCATATGCATTAGTGCCTGAACAACATTGCAGAAAATTGGATGATAAAGCAGTAAAGGCTATCATCTGTATCATCCATAGACTAAATGCATTCTGGTTAGCCGTAATGTTGTTTTTGTGGAAGATGCTATTGAGCCATTGCTTTCATGTACTAAGGAGACACTTGTTAGCTCCAAAGACATGTATGATACTTTGCTGCCTCTTTTTACATGTCGACAGTCTAGTGCTGGTCCCAATGAGGCAACTTCTCAGCCTTTGCACGTTTCATGTGATGATGCAGATCAATCCATTTCTGATGCGGATTTACATGATGCACTACTTGGTGAGAGAGCTAATATTGAGTAGGCAAAAACCATGCAAAAATTGCTGGTGCAGACTTTGCATGATAGCAAATTAGATGCACCTCTATCATATCATACTCGTTTAGGTTCTCATAGTGCCTCTTTTGCATCAGATTTCTATGCTATGGCTGCATCTAGTCTCTGTGATGAGAATGAGCCTGTTTTGTTTGATGAAGCACAAAATTCAGAAAATTGGATGGCTACTATGCAATCTGAATATGATGCTATAATGAAGAATGGTACTTGGTCTTTATGTCACTTGCCTCCTAGAAAGAAGGCCATTGGCACTAAGTGGGTATACAAGCTGAAGCTTAAACAGGATGGTACGGTTGATAGGTATAAGACTAGGCTTGTTGCAAAGGGTTATGCACAGGAAAGAGGCATTGATTTTGATGAGACCTTTGCACCTACATGCCGTATGACTACTGTTCGGAGCATCTGTGCACTTGCAGCTCATCATGGTTGGAATGTACATCAGTTGGATGTTAAAACAACATTTCTGAATGGTGACTTGCATGAAGAAGTGTATGTTTTTCAGCCTCGTGGCTTTGTGCAGAAAAGAGCATGAAACCAAGTGTGCAGGTTAAAGAAGGCATTATATGGTTTAAAGCAAGCACCACGTGCTTGGTATGAGAAGATACATGACTATCTCATTGCACATGGTTTTGAGAATAGTCCAACTGAAAGCACCTTATATGTTAAGCGTGGTAATGATGTGCTTCTGATCATTATTGCCTATGTTGACGACATGCTGCTCACTGGTCCTATTGAGAAGCATATTGCTGATTTTAAGGTTGATTTGCATGCCTCACTTGAGATGTCTGATTTGGGGCATTTGCATCACTAATTGGGCATTCAATTTATGCAAGTTGATGATGGAATGGCTTTGTGTCAAACGAAATATATTCACACATTATTGCAGCGTTTTGGCCTTGAAGACTATAAGCCTATTTCCATTCCTATGGAGATAGGTTTATGATTGAGTCTTCATGATGTTGGAGATGCATTTGATGTTGTTCTCTATCAGAAAGCTATTGGATGCTTGATTTACTTATGCATTACTTGACCAGATATTTAGTTTTCTATCTCATAGATGAGCAGGTTTATGCATTGCCCAGGAGTCAAGCATTGGCAGACAGTTAAGCACATCTTTCGCTATTTAAGTGGTACTCTGCTACTTGGGTTGTTTTATCCCAAGGGAGGATCACTACCACCAGATTTGCATGGTTTTTCTAACTCTGATTGGGCTGGTTGCTATGACACTCGTGTGTCCACTAGTGGCTTTTGCCTCATGCTTGGTAGCTCATGTATATCTTGGTTGAGCAAGAAGCAACCTACTATGGCCACTTCCAGTTATGAGGCTGAGTATAGGGCAGCTTTCACAGCAACTGTTGAGTGTGTGTGGCTCAGACGCCTTATGGCTGATTTGGGTGTTGGACAGACTTCTGCCACCACCATCTTCACTGACAGTCAGAGTGCATTGGCAGTTGTGAGGAACCCTGTGTTCCATGCTCGCACTAATCACATTGAGGTGCATTATCACTATGTCAAGGAGAGGTTCTCTGCTGGGGAGATAAGCTTGGCATATGTGCCCACGCAGGAGAACATGAGTTGCATGATTTCCACATAGCTGAGCACTTCCTTATACATGAGTGCCAGCTCCTTGTTCATTGCATCACTCCTAGGGGGGATTTGTTGATATATTTAGGTAATGATGTGTGTGAACACACTAGGACTGTCGGGGCACTTTTTCCCTCTTTAGGAGGTTTCTTTCCCCCCCTTGTATATACGCCTATTGCCCTAATGGGCTACTTACCTTTGTACATTCTCTAGTAATACATTCAGTATTGTGTGTTTTGCTCCAAGCTTCTTCTTCTTCCTTGTGTTGTTCGCGTGCTTTTGGAGACATCTAACTCCAACACAATGGTGGGGGAGGCAATTAAAACCATAACTTCAATCAAGGATACAAAAACAACAACCATCAAGGAGGCTTTAGAGGAAGAAGGGAATTCAACAACTATATTGAAGATCAAGAAGACTCTCTGCTCATCATTAACATGACATCCAAGCAAGGTAAAGATGATGAGCACCTTTCCTACATTGACTTAGGTTGTCCCAATCATGTGGTAGGAAATGTAGCTCTATTATCTAATCTTGAAGACCTAAGGGGAAGAATGAAGTAAAAATAGATGATGACACTAAACATTCAGTCAAGCAAATTGGAAATGTCAAAACATCTGATGGTAGTATGAACCTTTTGAGCAAAGTTGTGTATGTACCTACTATAACCAAAAACCTAATTAGAGTTGGGAAGATTTAAAGAAAGGTCTATAGGTCAGGCTCACTAAGCATGGAGCATATGTGGAAGACCCCCAAAAAGGATTCAAAAGGATTGCCAAAGGTTAGAATTCAAGTAGATTGTTTACTTTTGAAATAGAAGACACAAGGAACATAACACTATTCAATTATAAAGATCAAACCGCATATAATTTGGAAATATGGCACAAAAGGCTAGGGCACATAGGAGAAAGAACTCTGAAGCAAACTTGCAGGGATCAAAGTGTGTTTGGCATTCCTAATGTGACCAACCAACACATGATATACAAATGTGGAGCTTGCCAATTTGGCAAAGCTCATAGGCAACCATTTGATAGGAAAGAATACATCCATGAAGATTATTTGGAGCTTGTACACACTCATGTGGGGAGTCCTAGCAAAGATCCATCCATCTCAAGTTCAAGGTACTATGTCTCTTTTATTGATGATTATAGTAGGCGGACAATTCTCTATTTCATGAAGCATAAGGATGAGGTATTTACACGTCTTAAGAAGTATTTGGCACTAGTTGAAAACCAAACAGGAAGGATCTTGAAGAGAATCAAGTCTGATGGAGGTGGTGAGTACTTTTCACATGAGTTTGATCTATTTCTACAGGACATAGACATAAAGAGGGAAGTAACAACCAGGTATACTCTTAAATTGAATGGAGTGGTAGAGAGAAAGAATAGGTTAATTGTTGAAGCAGCTAGGTCTATGCTAAATGAGAAAAAATTACATAATTAGTTATGGATAGAGGTTGTTTCCACATCCACCTATTTGTTCAGTAGGCTTCCATCCAAGTCATTGGATGATATGACACCATATGAAGCATGGAATGGCAGGAGACCCTCATTGGATCATTGCAAAATATTTGGGTGCATTGCCTATGCACACATCCCATCACAAATAAGAGGGAAGCTTGACCCTAAGGCTGAGAAATGTATATTTATTTTGCTATGATCAAAATCAAAAGGGATATAGACTTTATAATCCCACTAACAAGGCATTCATAGTTAGTAGGGATGTAGTGTTAGATGAGAATAATTCATGATTTGAAGATGATTGCAAGAAAGTCAAATTGCTATATGATTTGGAAAATGATTTTCCAACCCTAACTCAACAAGATCAAGACCAAGCAGAGGATATCAACTCAAAAGATGAGGAGCACATTGACTTCAAAGCTTGGAAGTCAAGAGGCAAATTCAAATACAAGTAATTAGAGGATCTAGGGCCGAGTCTTCAACTCAAGCTTTAAGGAGATCACAAAGAGAAAGTAAGAAGCCCATAAGGTATGGATATGATACATCCTTAGTCACAAAGCACTTTGTGTACATCACTAAGGATTCTATGGTAGAGGAGCCTTCTTCATTTGAAGAGGCTAAGAAGAAGAAAGAGTGGAGAGAAGCCATGCAGGAAGAAGTGGAAGCTTTGCAAGAAAATCACACTTGGGATCTAGTTCCCAAGAAGCCAGAAATAAGGTAATTGGTTCAAGGTGGATATAAAGAATTAAAGAAAACTTTGATGGATCTATAAACATGTACAAGGCAAGGTTAGTGGCAAAAAGATTATCTCAACATCATGGAGTAGACTATGAAGAAACATTTTCACCTATGGCAAAGATGCCAACAATCAAGGTATTGGTAAGTCTTGCTGCATCCAAAATTGGAATTTATATGATTTAGATGTTAAGAATGCCATGCAAGCTTAGAAAAGCACTCTATGGTCTCAAGCAAGCTCCTAGAGCTTGGAGCCATAGGCTTGTTACCTATTTGCAGGATCAAGGCTTTGTGGCAAGCAAACAAAACTCTTCTTTGTTTGTTAAGAAGAATAAATCAGAGGTCATCTACTTATGTGCCTATGGAGATGATATCATTATTACCGGTAATGATTCTGATGGTATCAAGCAGGTCAAGGCTCAATTGATAAAGGAATTCACAATCAGTGATCTAGGGTTGTTAATCTATTTCCTTGGCTTCAAACTTGTGTATATAGATTCAGGTATATTCATCACACAAAGGAAGTACATAAATGATATGTTAGTAAAATTTAAGATGAATAACACTAAAGTTGTAGGTATTCCTATGGATATATCTCATAAGCTAAGTTCACATGAAGTTGAACTACTTGAAGATGTTACAAGCTATTAACAACTTTTGGGTAGTCTTAATTATGCTACTTTAAAAAGAGTAGATATAGCCTATGCATTAAGCACATTGAGTCAGTTCATGCATTTACCAAGGAAGCCGCACATGGAAGCTGCAAAGAGGGTGCTTAAGTATCTAAAGGGTACAAAGAATGAGGGATGTTCTACCCCTTTACTTTTGATATAGGTATAAAGTTATATTCTGATGCAGTATGGGTTGGCTCCAAGGATGATAGGAGGAGCACTTCAGGGTACCTATCTTTTGCAGATTCAAAACTCATATCATGGTCATCCAAGAAGCAACCAATTGTGGCCTTATCTTCAATAGAAGTAGAATATAGAGGTTTGGCTAATGCAACTCAGGCGTGGCTTAAACAATTGTATGTAGATCGGGACATACATTCATACACTCCAATTATATTTGGAGATACCACTCATTCACTTCATTTGGTTACTAATCCTATGAACCATGCCACGACTAAGCACATTGAAGTGCACTATCATTATGTTAGGGACAAATTCTTAGCAAGGATATTCAATTATCCTATGTATCAACTCATTTGCAATGTATAGATATACTTACCAAAGCATTGGATGCAACAAAGATGAACATATTCAAACTAATGATTGGGTTGCAAGATATTAAGGAGCAATAAAGATCAAGCATGTTAGGCTTGAGGAGGAGTTGTTGCTGCAATTAAGCCCAAGCCTAAACACTTGATCACCTCACATAATTTTGATGTATGGACATTACACAACGAAAGGTTTCATATGTACAACCTCTTGTAACTTTGCTTCTAAATTGAATTTGTAAAAGGACAATAAACCCACAAGGAGTTAGCAAGCATATAATATAATCTCGTACATTTTGGTAGTTAAGTCAAGAGAGAATCAATCCTACACTTTAGGATGCACTTTATTGGTAGATATTTGAAATTTGAATTCATATCTTTGGTTCCAACAAAAAGCTGTAAAAGAGGACATGAATTGCCCGCATGTATCTCGAGGTTGAGAGATCATATTCATGTACTTTCATTGAGAAGAGGAGCTCACCTCTTAGCTCACTCATTTCTCACTCATTGTGCATTGAGTAATTGCCAATGACATTGTACTTTTACATGATTTAATACATACATGCTCATTACTTCCTACTCTCATACCTCTGGCATACTCCATCAGAATATGAATTTATCTGAGATGGTTCTCACTCTATAGTGGACCATTTCTTGTGATTTAATACATGATAGATTCGGCATATTGTCTACTTTAACATTACAAATTTTCATTGATAATGCTTCTCGCGATCTTCAGATATTAGTCAATCACTGCTCATTGGTCTGTGATTGTCAAGGCGCGTAAAAGTCAGGATGGATGCTTAATTTGCTAAACATATTTGTCTGCATATAGTTCATCATTCTAAATTATTTCCCTCATGATCCGTAGCTTATTAACCTAATTGAAGTTCCCCAAAAGGAATTTTATCAATTGTTGTTGTACTCAAAGAATGGTGAAAATTTCTGAGTAGGTGTCTCAAACAAAATAGCAAGTTTTGGACCTTGGATCATATGCATACTTATCTATTTTGATCCTGTCATTAGTGGATCATCTTCCAAGCAACATATGTGATCATTTATGCTTATTATCTAGCTAAAGAGGCCCACAACACTCTCCAGCCATCACTTATAGCAGGTGTTAAGCATGTTTTAGCTACACCATCTCATCTCTTCTAAGTATCCACCATCTCCTTGAATAGAATTTAATAAAGGCTCACACTTAAGTTAAAGCCTCTTTGACTCTAACTTGAACAAATATAAGTTGGAGCCTCTCTAACTCCAAGCTCAATAGAGACTCAAACTTAAACTCCAACTTGAATTGACACCCAAACTTAAGTTCGAGCTTCTCTAACTCCAAAGTGAATAGAGACTCACACTTAAGTTGAAGCCTCTTTCACTTTTACTTGAAAATACGCTCAAACGTAATGTAAAATAGAGATTCCAGTTTAAGTTTGAGCCTTTTTTACTCCAACTGGAACAGTGGCTCAAACTTAAGCGAGCCTCTCCAACTCCAAGTTCAATAGAGACTGTATGTATGTATGTATGTAATATGTACATATGTCTATATGTATTTATTAATGTTAGAGGAGGGCATTTTTGAATTCAAAATTACAACTATTTTTTTGAGCATTATATAAGCGAACGCATGGACCAAAGTCGTGGCTATCCTCTTCTAACATTTGAGCACTTGTAGACTCTCATTAGGAGTGTTTACTCCAAGTCTAAGATATCCCCTAGCTAAACAAGCCCCTTGCTTGTTGGAAGTTTTTGATAGGAAGTGATTTTTTATCATCCATATCTCTTTGTGTAGTAGTCCGATTCATTTGCAAGATAGCTCATCTTCTTCCTATGATTGCAAGCTTTCTTTTGGATATAATCTTAGTATTATCTTTTCATTACCTTGATTATATTGATCTTGAAAGCTCACTATTCTGATCTTTGCATATTCCCAAGTGTGTGTGTTGGAAGTTATACAAAGGTGCCAGCTACATGTTTGGACAATTTCTAGTCTATTTTGTGGAGGGAAATTGATACCTCTAGCATTCTTCAAATTGAGTTACTCTTGGTTTCTTCAAAAGCCCATATTGTCTATTTCTATTGTGTAGAATTTCATGGGTTCAATGTTTAGGTCCAGAAAGCAATTGAATTTTTGGTGGACTATGGTAGTGAATTGTTTAGTCCTAAGAAGCACCTATCATTCTTCTATTGCAATGAGGAGTGGATATACTCCATCAGTGATATCAGAGCTCATCATTCAGCATTGAGGTCATCAAGAGGAGGCCTTGAAGTTGCTTGAGCACCAAGGATTGAAGCAAAGACCAACAAGATTTGAAGAAGGATTTGAAGCAAGGGGGAGCTTCTATCATCATCGAACGTTCACGACAAGTGGACACTATTGTGGGAAGGTGACATATCATTATTTCTCACATCTATCATAATCCACGGAGGGATTAGGAGACACTTTATATTCTCATACATAATGGCTACTATAATACTCGGATTGAGAAGCTTGAAAAGAGCAATTAGCAACCTTAACTGGAAGTTTAGAATCTCTAACTTCCTCATGGGAAAGGGTCTTTGGGGGTTGGTTAGTGGCATTGAGGTGAAGCCATACATAGATCCACATACACCTACTGAGAATCATAGGAGAGCCATTAGATAGTGGGAAGAAAAGGATAGGAGAGTCATCTTCATTTTATCTCAACACAAAAGCAACTCCATGATAGGTTATATCCAAGACCTACATACATCCAAAAAGGTTTGGGAGTGTTTAGAAAGACTGTACTCTACCTATACAAAGGCAAGAAAAATTCAGCTAAAAAATGAACTCAGCGTCCTTAGGAAGTCATCAAATCAGAGCATTAATGACTTCATACTCAAAGTAAAAGAGATCTCGGATGCACTTGGTTGAATAGGATGCGTTGTAGATGATGATGACCTAGTTCCCCACACACTTAATGTTCTTAGAGAAGATGACAAATGGAATACATTCACAATCTTTGTGTATGTATGGGATTCATTACCAGATTTTGAGCAACTTACTTCTCTTATGGTGATTGAGGAGCTCAACCATGGAGGCAACAAGTCAAAGGGCAGCCAAGAACAACTCTTCTATGCAAACAACTACCAACAAGATAGCCAAAGCTATCATGGGAGTCAATCAATCCAAGATGAAGGTCAATCATTAATAGGAAGATTCAGATGAAGAGGTAGAGGAGGAAGATATGGAGGTCGAGGCTACTTCAACTCAAATGGATGCTTCAATTGTGGGGAGAAAGGACATTATGCCAAAGATTGTTGGCAAAAGCAAAGTGGGAACAATTACAAAGGGCAAGGTAATTATGCTAACTCCTCAACCAGATTAGAAAATGAGCATTTGTTAGCTATGAAGCATAGTAATGAAGGTTCATCACATGATGAGGTTTGGTATATACATAGTGCTTGTAGTAACTACATCTTAGGTAAAGAGGAGTACTTCAGCAAACTTCAAGCACCCAAGCAAAGAGGCTTTTTGTAGATAGGAGACAACACAGAGCATGAGATACAACAAATGGGAGATGTGAAGCTTGAAGGCAACCACAAACCAACAGGACTATATGAGGTATTGCATGTTCCTACTATTACAAAGAACTTAATCTCTATTGGAAGGATGGTTGAAAAGGGATATCAAGTCAAGTTCAACCACAAAGGATGATTTATTGAAGACCCAAGGAGCAACAATGAGCTGATATCCAAAGGAAAGAAGGAAGGAAGGATATTCACTCTTGACATCGGCAAAGGACAAAGCAACAAGGCAATGTTTATCAATATGGAGACAAGATGATTGGAGATTTGGATTTGTGGCACAAAAGGTGTGGTCACATCAATATTCAGAGGTTGAAAGACATAGAGAAGAGGCAATTGGTAAGAGGTTTACCATTTTTTTCATTACAGATGCTACATGAGATGTGTGAAGCTTGTCAACTAGGCAACTCTACAAGGCAGCCCTTCAAGAAGAGTGGATATGTAGCACATGGTGTGTTGGACCTTGTGCACACAGATGTGTGGGGGGCCAACCAAAGAGCCTACTCTTGCAGGTAATAAGTACTTTGTAACCTTCATAGATCAATACTCAAGAAAAGATTGATTTGCATGCCTCTCCAGTAATCGGCTCGACGACTGACGGCTACGGGTCCATCGGCGGCCCTTTCGGCGACTGACAGGGTCGGCGACAAAACGACGCTTGCGAAGTTAGGCGGCCCATTCGGCGACTGACAGGGCTCCGCGACGATCGATAGGCTTCCCGATTGACGGCTGTCGATCGTTAGGCTCCGCGACGATCGATAGGCGCCACGATCGATAGGCTCCATCGGCGACTGACAGGATTATCGGCTCGACGATCGATAGGCTCCAGGCTCCACGACCGATTGTCGGCTGTAGGCGACGACTGACCGGTGGGTGTCCATCGCGCGTGGGTCTCGCTCATTCAACGACTGCTTGACTGCATGTTAGGAAGGCTTTTGTAGCTTGATTTAGATAAAGAAAAAAAAGAAGAAGAAGAAAAAAAAAGAAGAAGAAAAGAGAAAAAAAAGAGAAAAGAAAAGGAAAGAAGAAAAAGAAAAAGGAAATTAGAAAAGTTTCTAAAAAGTAGGTGTGTGGTCCCCGCTTCTGTGGGATTTTTGCCCTTTTTGTTTCTCCCTGAAAAGCGGTGTTTTTGGATGCGATGTGATCGGTGGGGGGGTTTTTTTTTTTCCTTGTCTGTGGTCCGCTTTCTCTCTATGTTGGAGGGTCCTGAAAATTAAAAGTGGTGCAAGTTCCTTCGGCCATGGATGTGGCTTCGTCCTCTCTCGTGAAAAGTAATCGGGCCCCCCCCCCCTGGGGAGACCGGCACTCTGGCCGCTCTGCTGGAGGGGGGGTCTTGCGCCGCCCCTGGGGCATCCGACAGTGTTGAATCCCCCATCGTGTCCCTCAGTAGACCCGCAGTTCTGACTGCTCAAGAGGAGCTCAAGAAAGTTTGCCTCGTCGGCCAAGTGTTTGGCCCTAGGCCCCCGCTCGAAATCGTGCGACAATGGCTTCGAAAAGAGTGGTTCCCTCGAGGACTCATTGTCAGCAAATGCCAGTTCTTACCAGCAAACCACATGCTGCTAGTCTTTGAAAATGAAGAGATGGCGTTCCAAGCCCTAAGCGTTGGCACCTGGCAGCTCGGTCGGACGACCCTGTGCTTATTTAGATGGTCCCCGGACTTTACACCCGACAAATCGAAATCACTTCGGTACCCTCTTTGGGTTGAGCTCCCTAACCTCCCATATTTCTTGTACAAATTCGTGTGGGACATTGTCTCCCCTATCGGCAAGCCGTTGGCTTCACGCGAAGACATTGGTGGTCTCATATATGAGGGTGCAAGACACTCGTTCAATGCTAGATGGCACCCACAAATCTGCGTCGAGGCCGACCTCAGTTCGCCGCTCCCATCAACGATCAAAGTGGACATGGGCGAAGGAGATGTTTGGGAGCAGGATATCACCTACAAAAACCTCCCCAACGCGTGCTTTCGTTGTGGCCAGCAAGGCCACAGGATTAAAGACTGCCCTCTCAGGCAAAAAAACAAGCGATCTCAAGAAGCCTCCAAAACTGCTCAAGACAACTCTGACGATTTGACCCACCTAACCAAGGAAGGGGAAGGCAAGGGCCTCCTCAATCCACAAGCTGATGCCGATGGCTTTACTGAAGTTAGAAGAAGAAGGAAAAGAAGTCCGAGGGCCAACGGTGAGAGGAACAACCTGCTAATTACCCCACATAGCAATTTGTATTGCAATCTTGGAAAGGAGATCAACGAGCTCGACTACCCAGGTGGGAAGCCACCTGTGGTAGACAACTATAACGAAGCCCTAGAGATCCCTGACAACAAAGAAACCCCCCAGGAGGGCTATTCTACAAGCAAAGAAGATGGTTTCACTACTAATAACGAAGACAACATGGATAGCGAAAGTTCCATCATTGGATCGACGATCCCGGAAACGTTGCCGAGCACGGGTCCCAATTCTCCCCAGCGGGGGGCATCCCGTAAAGGGAAACAGCCCTTGGAGTTTCCCTGGAAAAGCCCCCACAAGAACCGTTTCCTAAGCCGGGATCAGATCCCAGCGAAAAGGAAAGATGAAGCCAAGAGAAGAAAGGACAAGGCTCCCTCCCGCAAAGAGGGATCAATACAAAAATGATTGTCATCTCGCTAAATGCTAGGGGGCTAACCGACCCCTCAAGAGCGGCCATCATTGGTCAATGGCTCCGCGACATTAGCTTAAAACCAGACATTATATGCATTCAAGAGATTAAAATTGATGGTGATGACCTTCTGAAACGGCTCAGACAGGTTTCCCCGGCCCATGTGTGGATCCCAACAAAGCACCAGCGGGGGTCCGGTGGAACGGCTATCGGTGTTAAACAACCTTGGTTTGAAAAGCTCCAGAACTCCATTGAAGATGTAAATCACCGCTGGATTGCGGTTTCGTTTGGTGCTCCCCTCTGTGTTACTATGGTTTCTTTGTACGCCCCTAACGGGGATCTTGAGAGGCTGAACACTTGGACTTCTCTTGACTCGCTTCCACACAACGTGCTTATATGTGGAGACTTCAACATGGTGGAGGACCCTATGGACAGATGGATGGGCAAGGGCAGGGTCATCGACAGCCGGGAGAAAGAAACGTGGGACACGACCAAACTCCACTTGGATCTGGTCGAATTCAAAGACTCGAATGGCTTTTCCTGGTCGAATCTCCAAGCGGGCGAGGATCTGAGGAAAGCTAGACTTGATAGATGCTACATCTCTCAGAGCTTTACTCATCGGTGGGGCCACCCTTCCATCACGCAACGTACTGACCTCACCATCTCTGATCACTACCCGATCGTTATCACTTTTCAACCTTCCAACAGGACCCTCAAGGCTCCGTGGTTCCATGCCAACGCTTCCACCTTCTCTCTCCCCTCCGTCCATCAAGAGATTACCGATGTGTGGAAGGTGGCGTTCGCCTCTGGCTTGGCCCCAGCCAAGTGCTGGAGAAGTGCGGTCGACAAGTCTCGCAAGATCATGATCAGAACTAAGAAGATGCTCGAGACGGTGCGGCGGGCCCGTAGGGAAGCGCTATACCACAGACTCTGGCGACTCGAGGAGGAAGTAAACAAAGGAAAACATCAAGCCCAGAAAGGTCTCCGAAAAATCAGAGCAGCGTTGAGATACGAGGAAGAAATACAAAGGAAAAACTTGCAAATCTTCTTCAAGGAGTGGTGGGCTGGAAAAGCCGACAAACCCACCAAAGAGATGTGCAGTATCCTTAAAAGGAAACACAACAGAGAGACGATTCCCCTTCTGCTTGACACACATGGCAATGTATGCAACTCGGAAGAAGATAACTTTGGCATCATCGAAGGGCACTTCACGAGACTCCTGGGAACCTCGAACCCCCTCTCCCACCATAGAAGGGAATGCATGGCTGCCATTTCTAGGGTTTCCCCCCGGAGAATACCACCCAACCTCCTCTCCCTGCTTCATGCCCCGATCTCTGAATCAGAAATCATTGAGGTCATTGATGCCCTCCCTCTCGGTAAAAGCCCGGGACCCGACGGACTCACTAATGAGTTTTTTAAATCATTCAAGCAGGTGGTTGCCACCCCTCTTCGGATGGTTTGGCAAGAAGCGTTAAAATATGGTGCTCTTCCTTCTTGTATAAATAATGGAATTATCAAGCTAATTCACAAGAAGGGGGAAAAAAAACAGAATCGAGAACTGGAGGCCAATTACGATGCTCCAAACAGGATACAAGATCGTCGCCAAAGTCATTGCCAACAGACTGGCGTGCCACCTGAGATCTTGGCTTAGTGAGGACCAAAAAGGCTTCATCAAAGGCAGGTCCATCCTGGAAACCATCATGGATATTTGGGAAGGTATTCAATTTGCAAATGAGTCTAATCAAGACGTGGTCTTCCTCAAGATCGACTTTGACAAAGCCTACGATAGGCTAGAATGGGACTATATTCTACAGTCGCTCCAAGACCTCGGATGTAGTCAGAAATTCACCAAGATGATCGCGACCCTTCTCGGCAACGCAACGACCCAAATTAACGTTAACGGCAAACTTTCGAAGGCGATCCATCTTAAAAGATCAATTAGACAAGGATGCCCTCTTGCCCCCCTTCTCTTTGCCATCGCCACTGAGGGGCTGAGCAGACTTGTGGCTCATCATGTGGAGGCTGGCAATATCAAAGGCCTCCAGCTACCTCACGACCACAGCCAAATCATCATGAGACTTTTTGCTGACGATATGAACGCGTTCGTTCACAATGATAACACCAGCCTGGAGACTTTCTGGAGGTGTCTTGATACCTTTTGTGAGGCCTCTGGATCCAAAATCAACCACAATAAGACCGCCTTTAGGGCCATTGTGGGACATCAACCTGGCCTTCTCACTGATCATGGCTGTCAAATCATTTCGCAGGGCCAAATCTTTCGGCTGCTGGGAATCCCCCTAGGGTTTGGCGTCTCTATGGAGCAGCGATGGAACTGGGTGCTGGCCAAACTTGAAAACAAGCTCAATTACTGGAGAGGCATGCAAATCAATCTCGCTGGACGGGCGATGGTTATCAACACGTTCCTCCTCTCGTCTACCATCTATTTCCTTTCTTGCTGGAGACCGAATGAGCAAGGCCTGTCCAAATTGAATAGCATCTGCAGAAACTTTCTTTGGACGGGTGATCATAACAGAAGGGGGGTGCCTAAAATCAAATGGGCCATCTGCACCAGCCCTAGAGATAGCGGGGGACTTGGCATCCTGGACATTGGGAGCATGGCTAACAAACTGGCGGCCAAATGGATGATTAAAGCTTGGTGCAATAGGGAGGCCTCGTGGGCCAAGCTGATCTTCAGAAACAAAAATGAGTTGGCCCTCAAGGGGTCCCCGAACTGGAAGAACCTTGACATCATGACCCTACTATTCTCCCCGATACCTGTCTTCCCGAAAGGCTCCAATCTCGTATGCTCTCTTTGGAAGGGCTGGAATAAAGTCAAAAGCTTCACAAGAATTAGTGAGGACTGGAAGTGGGCGGCCGGAATCAGACAAAACGACTCTATCTGGTTCCCGATACATGGCATCCGGAGTGTGGAGTCGTGGAACATTCAAAATGCCAAGAAGTTATGGAACAAAGGATTCAAAAAATGGAAACACCTCTGGAAACAGGACACCAACAGTTGGATCAACTACGAGGATATCGACCCTCGCATAAACATCTCCTACGAAGAATGGAACACCTTGCAAAGCAGATGCCTCGCTTGGGATCGTCACAAAACGCGCCTTCTCATGGGACATGATGCTCCCAACGCGCGTGGTCTCAAATGGCACAATGGAAATAGCCTACTCAAAATCCCGAACATCAAAGAAACGAATGACCTCCAGATCAGCCTCAACAAGAAGTGGTGCATGTCTTGGACGCGGCTTCGGTGGGACATGAAATTCATGGGTATCTGGCACCCACTTATAGAGATCAAGAAGTCGGTCCTCTTATGGCAAATTCTTCATCGAGGAATTTGGACTAACCATAAGGCAAGCAAAATTTGTGGAATCCCTCCGTGGTGCAAGCGCTGCCACCGTGCAATCGAAGATATCCCACACATCTTCCTTACTTGCCCCAACTCCTACAGAACCTGGCAGATGGTTGGACTGAAAATCAGAGCTCAGAAACAGCTTAGTTGGAAACAAATCCTGTTAGGAGAAGCGATTGGATGCTCTGCGGCTCTCTGGAACGCAATCAGAGGGGAAGTCCTGTGGAAAATTTGGCGGGAGCGGTGTGCTCTCAACTTCGGCGACTCCCCCAGGGAGTGGTCGATTGAAAAATCTCTATTCCTCCTTGGCAAAAGGATTGTCAACAGTAAGAAATCCCCCCCCTTCAGGCACCATCAAGTCTTCCTGGTGATCAACAACAAGCTCAAATCCAAGTGGGTCCCGCATGAGGGCGACGAGAGGGTGATCAACCTTCTTTGTAATGCAACCTAGGAATCAACCAAGCTTCCCCTGCTTTGTGGGATTTGGGGGGTCCCGTGGGCACTAGTCCCCTTCTTTTGTACCTTTGTTTCTTAATTTAATTCAAGTCCGGGAGAGTAGGCGATTGCCGAACTTCCTTTATATTAAAAAAAAATACTCAAGAAAAGTATGTTTGGATTGTTTTAAAGCAAAAATTAGATGTGTTTGATGTGTTCAAAAGATTCAACACACAAGTTGAAAAGGAGACATGTTGCTCAATCAAAATCCTAAGGTTAGATGGAGGGGGAGAACACTTCCTCCCATGCCTTTTGTGATTTCTTGCAGGACCAAAGGATAATGAGGCAAATCACTTGCGGGTATAATCCCCAACAAAATGGTGTGGCAGAGAGGAAGAATAGGTATATTGCTCAAAATTGCTAGGAGTATGTTAAATGAAATGAATGTGCCTTTAACATATTGAGTAGATGCTATATATACTTCTCTATACTTGATGAATAGAGGTCCCATATCAGGGGTACATGACATGACACCAAGGAGGCATGGAGTGGAAGCAAAACCAGACCTTTCACACATTAGAATCTTTGGTTGTGTATGCTACCTACATGTGCCACAAGAGTTGAGAGGTAAGATGGATGCAAGGGATAAATGACGTATGTTCATTGGTTATGCTATGGAGAAAAAAGGTTAAAGGTGCTAAAATCCCTATACAAAGGAGTCGAAGGTATCTAGAGATGTAGTGTTTGATAAATTCAAACAATGTTATGCTTCCAAAGTTCCATTGCAGCATGAAGATATTGAAGAGATAGAGAGGAGGTATGAAGATAGGTTTCAAGATAGCTTGGAAATGAGTGGTCCAAGCATACAAAGGAGTTAAGCATGGATTCATGCCATCAATCAGTGAATAGAGGAAAGTCAAGATGAACACAATTCGGACAATCATTGGGGTTGCCACATCTAGGAGGTGGCCAATATATTAATTGAATGTAGAGAATGCTTTTCTTAATGGTGATTTGGAGGACTCAACCATTAGGGTTTGAGAACCCTAAATATTAAGATTTTGTTTGTAAACTTAGAAAAGCATTGTATGGTTTAAAGCAAGATCTTGGGGCATGGAATCAAAGGCTTGTGGATTATTCGTGTAGATGTGGATAAAAGCCAAGTGATTGAGATCCTTCCCTACACCTTAAGAAGGAAGGAGGACTAGTTTTCTATATATGCATATATCTGGATGTCTTGATTATAATAGGAAGTGATGATGTAGGAATCACGTGGATCAAGACGAAGCTTGGAAATGAATTCAAGATTTCAGATCTTGGAGTTCTTAAATATTTTCTTGGGATTGAAGTTATTTATGTGAAAAATGGTATTTACCTTGCTCAAAAGAAATACTTGCTAGATGTACTTTATGAGTATGGTATGAGCGGATGTAAGCCACTCACACAACCTATGGAACTAAGTTATATGTAGGTGAAGAACAACCTCTTGAAGATATTTCAACATATAGAAGCATAATTGGAAGCCTTAATTATGCTACCATCACAAGACCTAACTTGTCTTATGATGCAAGAGTTCTTTCTCCATTTCTAAATTCACCAATTGATGTTCATATGAATGCATCCAAGAGAGTGCTTAGGTACATCAAGCACACTATCAACCAAGGGTTGTACTACCCTTCTAGACATGGATTACAGCCTTAAGGCTGGGATGGTTCAAAGGAGGATCGAAGGAGCACATCTAGGTATCTCTTTATGCTAGGTCAAAGAGTCATTTCATGGATGTTCAAGAAGCAACCTACAATTGCATTATCATCCATTGAGGCTGAGTACAGAGATTTAGCACTTGCTACATGTGAGATCATGTGGCACAAGAAGCTCCTCAAAGGGTTGGATGTGGAGGTCAAAGGTTTTACTCTATTTGAAGATAACATGTCAAGCATTCATCTAGCAAGCAACACTATGTATATATGTACTCCTCTACATATACACATATATAAATAGATATGTATATGTATAAATAGATATAAATATAAACACTCCTTTATATATATATATATATATATATATATATATATATATATATATATATATATATATATATATATATATATATATATATATATATATATATATATATATATATATATATATATATATATATATATATAAACACACACACACACACACACACACATATATATATATATATATATATATATATATATATATATATATATATATATATATATATATATATATATATATATATATATATACATAGACATACTCTTGTGTATGTATGTTTATACATATACTATATATGCACACACACACACACACACACACACACACACACACATATATATATATATATATATATATATATATATATATATATATATATATATATATATATATATATATATATATATATATATATATATATATATATATATATGTGTGTGTGTGTGTGTGTGTGTGTGTGTTTATGTATGTATGTATGTATATATATATATATATACATACATACATACATACATACATAAACACACACACACACACACACACACACACACACACACATATATATATATATATATATATATATATATATATATATATATATATATATATATATATATATATATATATATATATATATATATATATATATATATATATATATATATATATATGTGTGTGTGTGTGTGTGTGTGTGTGTATACAAATATATATAGAAATAGATATGTTGTTGTATACATATGTATATAAATATATTGCTTTATATATATGCATATAAATATATTGCTACATATGTATGTATAAATAGATAAACATACACACACACATACACACACACACACACACACACACACACATATATATATATATATATATATATATATATATATATATAGAGAGAGAGAGAGAGAGAGAGAGAGAGAGAGAGAGAGAGAGAGGTAGATAGATAGATAGATAGATATACATATATACATATATATACTACAGCTTTCTGTACATATATATTTATATGTTTATATATATAATGGCGTACATATACATATATATAAATAGATATGTATATGTATAAATAGATATGAATATATATACTATTGTATATATATATATAAACACACACATATATATATGTATGTATGTATGTCTGTATGTATATATATATATATATATATATATATATATATATATATATATATATATGTATGTGTGTGTGTGTGTGTATCCTAATAGATAAACATATATACATAACTATATTGTTGTGTGTGTGTGTATATATATATATATATATATATACACATACATACATACATACATACATACATACATACATACATACATAAACACACACACACACACACACACACACACACACACACATATATATATATATATATATATATATATATATATATATACATACATACATACATACATACATAAACACACACACACACACACACACACACACACACACACATATATATATATATATATATATATATATATATATATATATATATATATATATATATATATATATATATATATATATATATATATATATATATATATATATATATATATATATATATATATATACCAATGTTTATGTATGTGTATAAATATATTGTTGTATATATATATGTGTGTGTGTGTGTGTGCATACACTACTGTATATAAGTATTCTGCAATATGTATGTATTACATTTTGCGTTGCGTTCCTTTTGCCATGGCTACTCTGATTGCTTGCGGACTCACACAGAGATCGTCGGCTCACCTCCCAACCACGCCCGAGCGGTTGTTCTTCAAGAGAAAGACTACTCCAAGTAGTATCATAATAGACCCTCTCATATGAGACTTCCTCTTTTCCTTTCTACCCAAGGGTAAATGCCCAAGTGATGCCATGTGGCATCCTTCTTCCAAAAGATGAGTCACACCCCATGAGTATCATATGACATTTCCTTTCCCTTAAAAGCATTTTCGTCCTCGAAAATGTAGATGAAATGTCCGTAATGATAGAAGAAAGTGCTCGGACTCCCCTGAACCCCATGTACTCTATGTACATGGTCATCTCTGTGTGTTGTTTCCCCATATCCGTTCCCTTAAGAAGGCTCATATGAGATCATCTCAAAGGTGGGAAACCGTCTAAATGGTGTCTACTATCTCCCATATACACTCACCTTCCAAATTATCACTCCCATAACATATAACATCATCAAAATGACATAAGTCCATATGATGTATCCTCTATGGAGTAATAATATGAAGAGCAAGTGTAAAGTGTCAAGCTTATAGGCATGACCGTATAATAATGGAGATAATAAACCATAGAATCCTCTGAAGTATAGAACAAAGTCCCATAACAAGTGACTTCAAACCCATCTAAGACTAAATGATAGATTGCCCTCATACCACTCTAGGTCTTCCTAACCTTGAGTGTAATCACAAGTAGTAGTTTTGTCTAAACTACCTTGTGAACTATGCAAATCCATCATCTAACTCACGGTGGTAAAATGCAATCTCTACATTTCACCAACCAAGAAGTCTGTGGTTTGTCATCCTTTACCATTGGACTAGGTTCTATTGGAAGAGCATCTATTGGCACTTGTGCAAACTCTAATGTTTCTCTTCCCTGTAGTTTGCCATATGAATGCAGAAAGCATTCCCTTTGAGATTCAGATAATCCCTAAGTACCCATCCTCCTAACTGATGTTTACTCATCATACTCATGATGTAACACCAACTAAGAGTTTGGTACCCTAATAGGTTAGATATATCTCTATCTCCTAGAAAGCATAAAGAGAAGAGTCATATTTCTACTTCCAGTCTCACTAATGTCAATAACTAGATCATCTCATCTAGTCAAGGACCATCACTGGAAATAAACATAACTACTTCTCTCTAGAGTCTACAAGTGAGACTCAATCTAACCATCATGACTAACTGATCTCCCTCTTGTCTTTGATAGAAGAGTGCCACTTCTATCTAGACAACCTAAAAGTGAGAAAGTTAAACTCTCTCTCTCTCTATTCAATCTCTTCTAAGGAAAAGAGCTCTAACAGTGGAACCTATTCCACTTTCCCTTTCCCTTTGAAAGAGATTGTTTTGAATCTGTTAGCTCTACTCATCCATGACTGAGAACATGCACATAAGTTCTCCGTGTTTTTCCTTCCAAAATAGTAGAGAATCATACTCCCATATGAAGGAAATTATATTGACAAGTAGAGTAAACAAATTCCTTCTGAAATATAAACTAAGAGATGTTTTCTAAACACCTCTTCTATCTAAAGGAAAACATACTCTGTTCTTCCCCTATGAAGAAATCATGTTTTCCTTTCCTTCTTTCTCTCTCAAAGAGCAGGAGCTAAAGTGAGAGTACTGAACTAAAGTAAGATCCCTCATGGATCTCTGAGCTGATTCCCACTTTCTCCTTACCTTAAAAGAGAAACTCATGAATTTATTTAGTCCTCTCTTCCATAACTAATGCATAATCGCTCATCACATATTCCTATAAAGATGGAGAACAGATCTCCGCTAACTAATGAAGGCGTATGTAGTGAAGAGTGGAGAAAATAAATTCCTGATAAGGGCCAAAGCCCTCTACTAAAATGGTCAGCAATGATGTGACATGATACCGTAAACATATGTGTATCCATAGTGAAGAACTATCTCTGCCAACCATACTCTGTGCATGGATCTATACGATCCAATAACTTAATGGAATTATCCTAAAGTACAACATGAGTATGTGATATCCATGGTGATAAAATCACCTACCACATTCTCTACTGGAAGAATAAATCTTCCCATACTGTGAAAGATAACTCCCAATCTTAAGGAGATGTCTATTAAGAGCTCTCCTCTGATTTAGTGAGACATGATACCATGAATGATGAGTCCTTTTCTTCCTGGCCATAGAAGAAGAGTGCTCAAAGGGAAGTCATTTCCACCGTCCCATACCAGTGAAAACTTCTTCCAATTCACAGTATCATACCTACACTAAACCGAATATATATATATATATTCCATGTATACATAATGGAATATATAGGTGGATTCTAATGAATCCCATATCCAAAAATCATGTAGGTGGACTCAAGTAAGTCCCATGTCCTCGAACTAGTTAGTTTGGTTCTAGTCAATACGTGACAATGGATATCCCTTTCTGTTCCAAACTAACTTGTTCCTAGGTACAAAGACTAGGTCTAAGTACCTTTCTGTAGATCCCAAGATACATATGTATGTATTGGGTACCCCAACTATTCCTGACTAAGGGATCTATGCTCTATACAATAGAGCTAGTGCCATGTCTGTGACCTTCCTAACCATCACTCGAATCACATAGCACCCGTCGATGCTGTCTCATGAAACCCATCTTTGTGATCCCTTCTATCTGGTTTCCTTAGTAGTGTAGCAGAAATGCTTCACTACTTGTTCAAGTGATGTGTATGAGTGAAACTAGTCACTCTTTGGGTATTCATCATGATACCCCATAGTCTCCTAATTCTACTGTGAGACTCTTGTGAAGATAAATAAATCTTCACTACCTTGGAGATTATCCTAAATGTATCTCCCGAGCCTGAATGCAACTTCCTGAACCTATAGGATTGCTTGTGCACATTACTAATGGTGAAGGTGTAGCTCCTTCCGTTAGCAATCCTATGGTCTAAATCCATAAGGATTATATGTAGGGATCCTGTTACTACTGAAGTTGCCTTATATATAATAGTCTGATGGTCCTAAGTCCATCAAATACATGCTTATAAGCATGCCTAAAACTTATTGATGTTTGCAGAAAGGCATGTTACTATGCCATAACACTCTTACCTAAAAGCAAGTGCGTATATAACGCCATGCGGTAAGAAAAATTTCGACAGCATTTCCCCAGGAAATAGAATCCCAAAAAAATTAAACCATAGCTCAGTGGCACTCAGGCCACCCAAAAACATAGGGCTTGACAGGCCCATGGCATGCACGCCATAAACTTATATATGGATTCCATGACCTGCAAAAACACAAAAGTATTTGCTAGCAACCATTCCCGGTGTTGCATAGCCATATGGTTTCTGTAATCTTCTTTCCTGCAAACAATCAAAAAGTATACTTCCTGCATGTTGATCCATACCTTTAAGAGCTTAAACAATGATCAACACTTGATGTATGCAATCCCATTCATGCATGTAGATACAGAACATGCCATAACATAAATAAAATGCTAGAAAGCATAAAATATACATCCCTGAGTAGTCTGATTTTGGAATTGCATGCATCCAATCGCTCTCGACAAGCTTTGAGACCTCTGCACTTTCCTCCTCAGGTCCTAACATACACTTTGAAGTGTCCGAAAATATCGGAGCACTCCTCAAAACATAAAGCATGGTCAGGTGATTACAAAAATAATGCAAATTTAGCTCAAAAATGCATTAGTAATCCTTCTTTAGACCTGCAAAAACCACTTTAGGACCTGCAAATGTTCATAAACTGAAATATAAAGCATGTGCAAATAGGTCGAAGTGAAATTACTCAAATCGCCTTCCCGGTTTGAAAAATATGGCTCCCGGAAGGTAGTTGCCAAAACTGTTCAGACTTTGCAGAGATGTTCAGACCTGCAAAAATTTTTACTTTCCAAAATTTCTTTTCATAAAATGAAAGTAGATCTTGTGCTCTTCGAAACGAGCCATAGCACGTCCAATTTGGAGTTTTCTAGCCCAAGATATGGCCATTCCAAGCGGGACATGTCGAACTAGTGGACTGTTGGAGGGGCTGGAAAAAGTGTAAAAATGTGATTTTTGGGGTGCCCAAAAGCATTCTTCCATCATGCAAATCCTAAAATTCTCTCCATAACCTCAGAGAGTGGTATATGAAGATGCTTGAGCCATTTTTTACCTTTCCAAATCCTCCCTTCATGCATGCTAATTTGCTCCCCAAAAGAGGCCTAAATCAAGATTTTGCTTTTATGCAAAAACTTAAATGGGAGCTCTTAGCAAGCTTCTAATCCATTCTAAATGTGGATTTCTCTTGGATTATATACAATAATCCATGGGAAGCCTCTAAACGATCTTTTTCTTACTCCAAGAAGTGGAGTTTGGCAAAAGATTAATTTCTGAAATTTTCCAAAAAGTGCGGGAAGGGGGTCTTTGAGGAAGTAAATTTCCTCCTTAACTGATCATTTTGATGAATCTAATGATTCGCCTAAGAAGTCCATGCACCATACTCTCAGTATATATACTTTTTCCCATCCATCCATAACTATCGCACCACTTTTTCCCTCTTCCAAAATGGGAATTTCATAGATTTAGGTGCTGAAATTTTTTGTCAAACTGTGATGGAAGGGGGTTTTGTGGAGCTTCAAACTCCCATCAAACTGAGGTATTTTATGGATTTCTTGATTGTATATGGAATTCAATACACTAAACTATAAGTGTACATGGTTTTTTCCATAAATCTATGAAAAATACCTTCTCTTTTCCCCTTCCCGAAATGGCTATTTATCCAAAATAGCTCCTGAAACTTGTATAAAAATCATAGAATTAGGCTACTTTGGAGGTGCCAAAAACTTAATCTTTGGTGTATTTTGAGGGAATCCTTGACTATAGGTGAGAGTACATGTCTGATACTCTCCGTACATATGATTTCCCTCCAAAATCTTGGCCCCCTAATGCTTCGTTATCATTCTAAAAAATGGAAATTCTTACAGAATTTTCAAAGCATTCAAACCTGGAGAGTGAGCTTATAACTCCTTGCTAATTCACGTAGAGGGAGGTATCACTTTTGATTGCTCCTTGTTGCTTTGATGATCTTCTCATCCTTCTCACATCCATACGTGGGCATCCGATAAAGCAAAATTCGAGCTCTTATGGATAGAGGAACACGCCCTGGACTTGTGGCACACGTTCGAGCCCCAAACACCACTTTAGGACATCAGCAAATCTCCTTGCTGCTATGGATAAAAGGGATATCTGTTTTCCTTGACATCACGTGTTCGAATCCCGAATGCCAGTGAGATGGATCTCTTCTAATGATGAAGAGTCTTTCAGCTGCCCGGGTTCGATCTCCACGAACAGCGCCGCAATGAACAACATCAAATGTGAGTGGGTAGCTTGGATAGGGAAGCTTTCTTGACCTCCGTGAGGTCGCGGGTTCAATCCCTGTATCTCCCATCTTCTATGCGTGCGCGAAAACGGAGTAGATCGCATGCTCTGATACCATTATTACATTTTGCGTTGCGTTCCTTTTGCCATGGCTACTCTGATTGCTTGCAGACTCACACAGAGATCGTCGGCTCACCTCCCAACCACGCCCGAGCGGCTGTTCTTCAAGAGAAAGACTACTCCAAGTAGTATCATAATAGACCCTCTCATATGAGACTTCCTCTTTTCCTTTCTACCCAAGGGTAAATGCCCAAGTGATGCCATGTGGCATCCTTCTTCCAAAAGATGAGTCACACCCCATGAGTATCATATGACAGTATGTATGTGTATATTTAAATATGTGTTTGTGTGCATGTGTGTGCAAGTGTGCATGTGTGTGTATACACCTTTGCATGTGCATACCAGCACATATAGAGATGCCCACTCGCACACACACATACGCACATGCTCACACATATATATGTGTATGCACATGATATGTATGTATCTGTGTGCATACACATACCATCACACACGCACATACATGGATACTTTGGCACACACATACAAACATGGTCACACACATATATAAACAGATAATCATATATAAAGTTATATACTTCTCTCTCTCTCTCTCGATATATATATATATATATATATATATATATATATATATATATATATATATATATATATATATATATATATATATATATGTGGATTGTTAGGCTCATTATTAGAAATTTTCTTAAACTTGTACATTTAGTCATGGCTATTAAAATGTGATTGTTAACAAAAAAGGAGTTTTCCTAGTCAAGGATAAATATCTCAAAAGAATCACATGAATAAAACTCGTCTAAAGTTCTCTAAATGCATCTTGTTAAACGCGCGTTGCCGTCAGAGACGCGTTTAAACTCTTTCGGGTTCTTGAGAGTGGACGGGGTGTGCTAATCAGAGGCCCTATACTTTATTTTCCCAACTAACTTAGTCATATAGCAACACATCAACATTCAGGACTCTGGTTATTACAGTTTACTACTCGAATTTCTTACGCCAAATTACTAATCATATGCAGGTTAATACTCTATCAGTCTGCACGTCAGAGTTATCTATTACCGTAATACAAACTGATGACCCCTTAACTTAATGAAACTGTCTCAATCACAAGTTAACTTAACCAACAAAGACGGAACACAATACGACGGAGATTTCCAAATACTGCACTCTGGCAACTTCATAGAATACAATCGCCCAGACAGACAGTCTGGCAATCCTACTCTGATCGTCGTGGAAGCGTCCTTTCATTGATGTATAAGTAGTTACAGCTTCTACGCAACGACCTTTCGGTTCGTGCGGAATATGAAAAGAAAAGGATTTACAATTGCCAATCCGACGGATTACACTGGCACGCACGGTGGACTTGAACCCGAAGGTATACAAAATTTTATTGCTCATCTATTATACCCTGTAGATACATTGTCCTAGCTAATTTAAACGTTCTGGCAATTTTCTGCTTCATGCTATCCAACATTTTCTTTAAAATGTTTGGTTCGACTAACTGAGCGTCAGTACGGAAAGAGCTAGCTGTAATTACTTGTGTCATCAAAATGTCAGCTTGTGTCTGCAAAATGCTTCCTGTAAATAAAATTATTCGCCAGAGCTGCATCACGGCTTACTTTCATGTCTTCGATTCTTCTATCTATTCGGGATAATTTTTCTACTTGAGCATCCAATTGGTTCTCTCTTCTCTCCAATTCTTGAGCCTGATATTGAATGGTCTGGTAATATGCATCTCTTTCTTTTCTTAACCCTGCAATTTCCTTCTGGAGTTTTTTTTTTTTAATATAAAGGAAGTTCGGCAATAGCCTACTCTCCCGGACTTGAATTAAATAAAGAAGAAGTACAAGAGAAGGGGACTAGTGCCCACGGGACCCCCCAAATCCCACAAAGCAGGGGAAGCTTTTACAGAGCTTAGATGACATTAGAAAGAAGGTTAATTACCCTCTCATCACCCTCATGTGGGGCCCACTTGGGTTTAAGCTTGTTATCGATCAAAAGGAGTACTTGATGATGCCTAAAGGGGGGGGATTTTTTACAGTTGACGATCCTTTTGCCGAGGAGGAACAGCAATTTCTCAATTGACCACTCCTTGGGGGAGTCACCGAAGTTGAAAGCACATCTTTCTCGCCAGATTTTCCATAGGACCTCCCCTCTGATGGCGTTCCAGAGAGTCGCGGAGCAGCCGATCGCTTCTCCCAGCAGGACTTGCTGCCAACTGAGACGTTTTTGAAGTCTAATTCTCTTTCCAACCACCTGCCAGAGTCTGTTGGAGTTGGGGCAGGTAAAGAAGATGTGTGAAACATCTTCGATAGACCGGTGGCAGCGTTTGCACCAGGGAGGGGTCCCACAAATTTTGCTAGCCTTAAGGTTGGTCCAGATTCCATGATGAAGGATTTGCCATAAGAGGACAGACTTTTTGATTTCTATGAGGGGGTGCCAGATAGCCATGAACTTCATGTCCCACCGCAGCCGCGTCCATGACAGGCACCACTTTTTGTTGAGGTTAACCTGATAGTCGATCGTTTCTTTGATGTTCGGGACTTTTGATAGGCTATTCCCATTGTGCCATTTGAGACCAAGCGAGCTCGACATGTCGTGTCCCATGAGCAGGCGAACTTTGTGTCGGTCCCAGGCGAGACATCTGCTTTGCAACATGTTCCATTCTTCATGCGAAATGTTGATGCTAGGATCAATGTCCTCAAAGTTGATCCAGCGGTTGGTGTCTTGTTTCCAGAGATGTTTCCATTTTTTGAAGCCTTTGTTCCATAGCTTCTTGGCATTTTGAATGTTCCAAGATTCCACACTCCGGATGCCATGGATCGGAAACCAGATAGAGTCGTTTTGTCTGATACCGGCAGCCCACTTCCAGTCTTCACATATTCTCTGGAGTTGACTTGTTAAATTCATTTGAACTTTAAGAGTAGAATTTGATTCAAACAAATTGGCTTCTGCTCGCTGGAGTTCTTCATTAGTCCGCTTAGCCAAGTTCGCCATCTCTTGTCCTCGCTGCACGACTTCATTCAATTGTTCTCTAGTTTCTTCTAACAAGTTTCCCAGTGCTATACGGGCATCCTCTTTGTCCTTAACTAACTACTGTAACTGAAGAATCTCTTCATCACCAACACTTAATAACTCTTCCTTGGCTTGTATCTCTGCTAACACAGGATATCTCTAACTGATCAATGAATTCTCTCATTAGGGGAAAAAATGAACCCTGCATGGGCCTTGTAAGGATTCCTAATTTTAAGGGATTAAGCCTAATCTTGTTCTTGCTTGAGGGAACAAAGTGCATTTAATAGAGCACTTTTTAGTAGGCAAGACTAGGCTTTTTTTTAGGCCCAAGTAGGGTCATCTCTCTCTTCTGCAAAAGAAAGAGAGAGAGATTCCACTTTACACATCATCAAGTCCGTCCATCTTTGTGACTAAAAAAATGACTTTTTTTTTAAAAGTCACAGAGTTAGTTATTGCTTACTAAAAAGGGCCCATTTTTTAATATACATGTCAGAAGTTACTTTTTTTTATGGATTTTTTAATAAAATCACTCAAAATAGTTCTTTTTTCAAACTGCTCCAAAAGTAAAGTGCCACATCATCAAACTCGTAACTTTCCCTACCTCAAAAAATGAGTTGTTCAAATTTTTCTCATTTTCACTCACATAGAATGGAAAACCTCACCTTGACCCATACACATATCAAAAAAGTAATTTTCTCTATGTACAGATACTTCTTAGTCCATTATACATGTTATTTTGATTCTCTTCTATCTTTCTCTCTCTTACCTCTTGAATTCTAGCAGCCATGGGGTTCTCGCACAATTTCCTCCAAGGAGAAGATGTAACAATAATAGAATCACTCACAAAGAAATTTTTCTCCCATGAGATGACAATATGCATGTCCAAGTAGGTGGTTCATTCTTTCTTTGTGATCAAAGATGTACTATTCATTTTACTTTCTAGTATTCATCTACTATTTTTCAGGAGGAAAAACACACAATACCATCATTCGAAGCTCTTTCATGTGGAGTTGGAGGACAGAGACACCATATTCTTCTAATGAGGTATATATTTTTCTTGATTCTCATATTTGCAAAAGAATTAAACCAATATTTCCTTTGCATAGGTAATTCATCTACGAAATAAGTGCTTCATCAACACCAAACAAGCACTTTAAATTGTTAATAGTTTCTCTTCCTTCTTTTCAAAAGAATTATGACACCAATATTACACAGTATGGATAGGAAAATGTGTGTGGAAGCATTTCGCCATGATTATAGAAGTTATTCATTAGGAACATGAATTATAAAGAGAACATGATTGATATTTCCACATAGTACTTACACATAAAAGAAAATATGCCTAGGTATGTTTAGCATGCAACCATGACTAAGGAGTCAATGAAGAAATCAAATCCTTAGTTTATGAAGAACTCATATACATATGCTTTTGTTTGTACAAAACAATAAATAAATAAATTTTTAATCTATAGAGGATTCAAAACTCAATGTTCTTCTTCTAGAATAAAATCTACCTCTACCAATATTCTTTTCATATCCCTTCTGAATTTGATTTTATATATGTTTATCTTTTTTCTACATGTTGTGGTTATAGGCTCAAATTCATATTAAAGATACTAATCATCAATGACTTGGAATAGTGAAAGGTAAGGTACATTCTACATTCACATGTTGTTTGTTTCTTTAAATTGTGCTCATTTTATTCATTGAAATATTACATGTTATATTGTCATATGGAGAATTTTGATGTATCGATTTTTATCAGTCAAGATTCTAGTACAGTAGTGATGGAAAATTCCCACTATAGATCTAATAGTAATTTCTTAAAAAGTACATGTCATATTAGTGGTTCTATGCATGTTGACTCGTTGGAATAATACTCACTTGCTTTTCTTCAAAAAACTTTTGCAAGAGTTTGACTATTAGAAATGTTTTCATGAAATTACAACACAACATTGCAAGTGAAAATTGGAGGTTATCAGCAAGTCCTTTGCATCATGATCAATGTCATGCACAAAAAGTGTTTTAGGGTTCAACTTGGAACTCAAGTTACATAAGAGGCATCATTGATTATTTTATACTAACAAGTTTTTGTGGTATATCCTATCCATGCTCAAGGTACATAATGACCACCTTGGATGAAGCTCCATCAGAGAGGATGAAGTGGTCTACATGCAACAGAGGTCACCATACAATCATAGAGTGGCTCAATATGACAGAGTGAAGTCGATTAAGAATATCAAAATAGTTCATACCCTCATCCATAGAATCATTCTTGTGAGCATGATGAAGATCAACTGCCACAGATGTGACCATTCATAAAAAGATTCTAAGGACATGCACAAAGGGGAATAATAGATCCACTAATCATTGGTGATGAACCATTTGAACTCAATCTACCTCCAAATGGAACATGGCTGATGAAACATGCATGAAGTAACAATTCCAAGTCATCCAAAAAGGAGAGCTTCAAGGAATCATCATGAAACATATGCATATTCCAACATCATATCAAGTAGAGGCTATAAAGTCACTACTATAAGGTCAAAGAACACTACCCACATATGAGAAAAGAAACATATGCCATAAATTGTGTCACAATGTCAATCAAGGCATAGATGTAAAATGAATAAGAACTACCAACCACATCATAGATCATATGTAGCACAACCTAAAGTTTCTCCTAATGCAAAAGCAACAAAAAAGTGAGCAAATGTTATCGATCCTTAGTGATTCAAAGTTAATGCACTAGACTTTGGATATAATCAATAGCACTTCAAGCCATCCAAGAGGAAGGAGATGCATTCCTTACTTCTATTTTGAAAGATATTGACTTGTGTGTAGCTCATGTGAAGGTGATGACCATACAACCAAAGAAACTAGATGGGACCATACATGATTATGTAATCAATTCTTGTTGATGAGATACATTTTGTAAAATCACATTTCCATTATGATAATCTACTTTTCATAATCTTTCTTACACATGCTCAAGTCCACATTGATCTATATCATATGTTCATAATTGTATCAACTTGCATAAAGAGTGTATGTGTGCAAAACAAATCCCTTAGAATCAAAACTAGTATTTGCATTGTTCAACTAGGTTGTGCATATAATAAGGTCCATGAACCTAAAATTTGAAAGAAGGGAGTTGTATTGTCACTAACCACATCATATTCAAATGTCCTAGGAAGAAGATACAAGCTGGGTTTAAGACTTCCACGATCACCATTCCACATCAAAAGATCATCATCTGAGTTAGAAAAGGAGTAATATCCATCATGAGAATCATGCCCTTGATTCTTTAGCTAGATATACTACAATCCCTTTCTAGTACCATCATGGATATCCATTATCATCGTGTTCCAATACAACATATAAAGAACTCTAAGAAGACCAATAACTATGAAGATTCAATTTCCAAAAAATATCATAGTTACATAGCTACTTCGCATGGAACTTATCGCTTTGAGAGGGAGATGATGTCATAAACACAAAGGAAACCATTGTAAAACCATAAATTCTATGAAAATATTTATATCTCATGAATGGTTTAGAATTTGGAGAAATGGATGCTACCATCATGTCCAGAACATGCAAAAACCCTAAGATTGACTGTTTATTTGTCCAATTCTGACATCTAGAGCCTTGGAAACCTCAAAAAGCACCAGAAAAGGGGCAGCCACAGAAGCGCGGGATTGGCCTCTGCAAAAGTTTTGCAGAGGCCAATCCCGCGCTTCTGTGGCTGCCCCTTTTCTGGTGCTTTTTGAGGTTTCCAAGGCTCTAGATGTCAGAATTGGACAAATAAACAGTCAATCTTAGGGTTTTTGCATGTTCTGGACATGATGGTAGCATCCATTTCTCCAAAATCTAAACCAATCATGAGATATAAACCTTTTTTGGTGCTTTGAGGTCATGCAAAGTCATCAAATGGTGGAAATAAGTATTAATTCTTGCAAATTTTAGGAAAATTATGCAACCCAAGAACTAGATAGGAGCATATATGACTATGTGATCATTCTTCTTGAAGAGATGTTTTGTAATTAGAATTATCTCATTGGTAATATATTTTTTCATAACCTTTCTTACACATGCTCAACTCCACATTGATCTATATCATATGTTCACAATCATATGCACTCAAGTGAACATGCTATGTGTGCAGAGCAAATCATTTATGGTTATAAAGTCATTTTTCCATTGGTAAATTGAGTTGAGCACATAATGAGTTTCATGGACATTCAAGTTGTAATAATAAAGTTTCATATCCACTAGAAATAAACTTGCATGGCCTCAAAAGCACAAAAAAAGTTCATCCATATAAACACACAATAGGCCTCTACAAAACTTTTGCGAAGACATATCCCATGTTTCTATGGCTCCTCTTTTTTGATACTTTTGATGCCATGCAAGGTTATTTTTAGTGGATATGAAACTTTATTATTTAGATTTTTAGAGTCATGGAACTTATTTCTAACAAGTCACTTACTCTATAGTGATCCATGCATATACAACTTCTACAATGGGAGCCAATATAAACAAACATAGTCACATGAGATAAAATAGTTTGCAAAGTATAATTTAGGATAATATCCTCATGTAAGGAAGAAATCCCCCTTTGAACTCCTCCCATTAAGGTTCTATGGGGAAATTCCATGGCACCAGAGGGCCTTTATTTTCAGCTTGAATGGCATTCAAATTGGCAAAACTTTTATGCCCCACTTACTTCATGGCATCAATCACAAAGACCATTTATTACCATAAATTTTCACATATAAAACTCATATAACTTATAAGTTAAGGTTCCATGGATGTTTGTACTCTCAAAGTGGTTTCTCCTCATAATGGGGGCCTTATAACTTAGAGCACCATGGATCATTTGTGGTACTTGAGGAGTAAGTATTGAGTATATCTAACATGAATGGCATTTTTTAGTTATATCCTTTGTATTTCAAACTTCATAAATGATCATCTATTGAGAAAATTAACCAATAAAATATCAATTATTGTGAACTTGAACGTACTCTATATAAAAGCAAAAATTGAATAATCACCAAGAGAAATTATAAATGCAGAGTTGTAGACTACAAAAATGTGAGAGTAAACATGTTTTCATTACAAATATCAAATCTTACAAAATTTACAAATCATTGGTATCAATGATTGTACAACTTGAAGTGCTTGCAAATGCAAGAACGCATCACAAAATTTGTGATGCTCATCCATGATGTAAAGTATTTCTAGAACAATTCTAGATCAAGAGGATTTTTAGATATCTTAGTAGGAGAGAAGGGATCAGAGAAGAAGGTATATACAATATCTAACATGAATCAATTGTCCTACTTTTTACAAGGTTCTTGAAAGTGAAAAAACTATGAGATACAATGACTGGGGCCCAAGAAGTGACATTATCAGGTTGCAAAAGAACTATGAGAATGAGAGTTTTGTTCCATCTTTTCTCCAATCTACAGGGACTTTCATTTTGTATTCCATTCTTCTGCCCACCTGTAATAAATTTGCAAGAAATTGAAGTCATTAAAGTAAAATAAACAATAATGAAAAGATTACTTTAACAAAAGCCCGAAACATTTCTCACCTTATGTCCTCGAATTTTGAATTTGGATTGAGTTAGTCCTTCAAACCCCATAATCATCAAGTGTTCTCTCAGATTAGCCAAGGCCCAATGATTATTCATTAAAATAGTTTCTATTTCATTATTGGGCAATCTAAGCTTTATTTCAAATGACTGTAAAGATCCCTCTGAACTTTGAAATGGTATCCATTTGCCAAGTTTGCACATCCAATGATCATAGTAGAATCTGATGTATAATGAAGTACGTTGTTTCAAATATCAAAATCCTATACCTGTTCCACCTATTTTACAAAGATATTTATCACCTTTTGCAATTCCTTCTATCAAACCCCAATCTTCACCAAGAAGACTTTCGACTTGCTCATATGTGAGATCTTTACACATGAACATGGTGGAAGTCTCTTGGAATGAGAATCCTTGGAATAAATATACAAAAAAATGAATGGGAAAAGACCAGTGCAAACCTACAGACCTAGACACTTTTGTGAATTTCAAAGAGTTATGTATATCCATTACCATCTTTTGCTTCAAAGATGATATGGACCATATACCAAGTTTTGGCCACTCCAAGCTAAGAAGAGAATGTACTTCAATTCTCTCTAACCTTCCAAAACCATTCATTGTAGAGGGTACAACATATCTATGTGTGTAAAAGAAAACTCTAACATGGTAAAGTTGAGCAGGAGATATTTCTGGAAAGACTAGTGCACCAACATGTGCATGCAATGCCTGGAAAGTACCTGTAAGACTATGAAGTGGTTGATCTTCCAGCAAAGTAGAAGGAAATATATCTGAAACAAACAAAAACATATCTAAATAGTTCAGAAATATATCCGACACAAGAAAACATAAAATATTGTAGAGTAATACTTACAATTCACAGGATATCTCATTCTACTAGAGTTTTCAAGTTTCATAGTTGCCATTGTAAAAACATGTTGTACAATAGCAACCATCCCATTGTCTCTGTGCTTCTTGAAGCCAAATAACTTTCCCTTCCAATGAAGATCTAAGTTTCCACGATCTCTAACTCGATGAGGCCCAACTCTAGAGGGTTGCATGTACACCCATGCACCTTTGGAGTACTCATGTGATAGCCACTGTCCATCTGTGGCCTTGATATTGTGACATCTTACTCTGAGGATTTCATCTTTCGGTCGCCTAGACGCTTTAGCTATTGCCATTGAAGCTAAAAGTCTTCAAGCTACAATAGTAATTCGAGATAGGAGATGCAGGTAGATTGAAGTGTAGAAAGAGGAGCTTCAATGGTGTGCTACAGAGTGAAACTAATGGGAAAAGATGACTTTTTGGGACCTAGGTATGAAAATGTGAGGTTTAGGAGGGAAATAACTCTTTTTTGAGTATTTTTGAAAAAACCCATTTTTTTGAGCTCAAAACATGCACGGATTTTGAATTTGGGGTCAAGAAGAGTACTTTTGACCCTAAAAAGTAATGGGGGGTCCATTTTCAGGTGTTATGATGAGTTTTTTAACTTTTTAGCAATTTTGAATTTTTGGGCCCAACAAAGTTACGAGATTCCTTCTCTCTCTAGAGGTAGCTCATTAAATAAGGGAGAAATATGTCCCCTCTTCCCCCTTCAGCCTAGTATTTTATAGGGCATAGACTGTGGCCACCACCCTCTTCTGATTGGTCCATCACTAATCACTCCTTAATCTAAAAGGCCCATTCAGGGTTCATTTTTTCCCCTAATGTTCAGTAAGTTGTTCTTGAAGGCATCGAATCTGTTTGTGCAGGGCATGATTTTCTGCTTTTACTACATCTAACTCTTCTTGGAGTGGATTAATATCTCCCTCAAGAACATCGACTTTATGCTAGAATTCTTCTCTGAGATTATGAATAACCTCTTTCATCTGTTTTGGTAGTTGCTGCGATAGTTGGATCAACATATGACCCATAGATGCTAACTCAGTAAACATAGGTATCGAAGGAAACAGAATAGGAGGACGTGGTTGAGATGAAGAAGCTATCAAGAGTTGATGGGAAGTGGGTGGAGAATAGTTAGGTGATGAGGATGAGGAATCCGGTGCTTCAGGTACAATAGGTGGAATGGGGACAATGGGTTTAACTGGAGGTATGGGTGGAGGAGTGGGTTGCAGATTGTTAGCCACCAACAATTTTTCATTAAGTTGCTGCGAAGTCACTTGAGGTTGGGCAACTGTAGAATCTATTGCCGCAATCAATTGTGCCAAAACTTCTGCAACAATAACCTGCGTATCTTCTTGCACATCTTGTTGGGACTGCTGCTGAGATTCTTCCTTAGAAGATCTATCTTCAGAATCGGCAGTAACACTTTGATCTCGTTGCTGGTTTGGAGAAGACTGAGCAAACGAATCATGGTGAATCGAGGTGGAAGTGTCGTGGAAAATCTCTTCTTCATTTTTGTCTGCGTTATTTCCAGCGGCAGACCCTTTCACTTGACTGTCAGAAGAACTTATCCGTATGCGTTTTTCGCGGAGGAGCTAGAAGATTTCTTCATCATCTTGTTCGTCGTCTTCAAGTATTTGAGCAGATTCCTCATGATATAAGATTGGAGCTCTTGGAGGTGGTTACGCTGCTTGGAGGGCCGGAAACAAAAAGGTAATGATATGCAGTAAATGTGAACGCGGAAGTTCTCCCTTATTTACATATTTAAAACCGTAACGCATTCACGGTGAATGCACCGGAAATAGTAAGAAGCAAAATTGTCAGGCTCCTGAGAAGGACATGTGAAGCATAGAGTAAAATGGGCATGAAATTCCGTAAGTGCGTTTCTGTGGATTCAAGATGGCCACTAAGAATTGAAGAGCGGTCCGTTCAGGATCAGGGCGACAGAGTATGGCATACTCATTCGATAGGAACAATTCAAGTAGGAAACGCATATGGCACGGGAGGGCACACGGCTTTAAGGACACGTTTTCGATGGTGAATTTCATGCACCCAGGGGAGCGAAATCAAAGGTATCTGTTATATGGCTTTAGGTTTCTTGGGCAGAACCGGCACACAAAAGGTGTTCTTTGGTGCATTGCACAAGTGTAATGGAAGAACTCAGAAATGTTCATGCTGTTTTGAGGGGTCCTGAAGTTAAATGCTGCAAAGAGAAATCATATTCTTAAGCTCTAGGTCAAGATTTTCTCCGAGGAGTATTCGAATAGGAGCAGATTTCTGCGCATGAATGAGGTACTATAGAAATTATATGTTTGTTTCATCTATCGTAAAGCTCAAGAAAGGATCTTCCATGTATGGAGAATTATGTGAGTAAAGAAGATAGCTGTGAACTGGGGCAGTTTTTCTTTCACTTTTAGACAGTAACAGAAGAGTAGTCGTGTGTTTGTTTCTCGTTTAATGTCTTGATTTGAACCTCTTTTTGAAATGGGATTAGCCAAATCGTTATGTAATTAAAGAGTTACGGTGTCTTATGGATTTATGAGATTAACTACATGGTTTTGAACAAAGAGAGAAAACTTTGTCTATCTGTTGCATATATATAGCTCTTTCTTTCATTGAATCGTGGTAAAGGGAAGGATAGCTGCCAATGGCGTTTGGTCGTTTAATTCTATTATAGTATTGATATTTGATGTGCAATATTGTTCGTGTAATACTGTAACATGATCTGCTCATATGTGGAGGTTATGAGGTTTACATTGGGATAGTGAATCAAGTAGGAAAATTGAGCTTCAGATCATGCTCTATATAGACGACTGTCGAAAATTATGTTCTAGACCACAGTAACAGTAACTAAGCTATCTCACTGCGAAGATATGAACTCTAGAACTTGATCACCGACAATATCACCTAGCTTACCGTGTAGTTTGAGGCACATCCAAGGGAAAATCATTAAAAAAAAAACTAGAAAATTATTTCAACTCTTTAAGCTAAGTTCTTTATCCGTCTTATTTCTCTTTCATTTACATGAACCTCCCGACAACATGTTCTCTCCTTGGTACCTTGAGCATTGTATTTACCTAATGGAAGGGAATAAGAGTCTCACCGTTGAACTCTAATTACTTGTCCGTAGAATTTTTTTTTAATATAAAGGAAGTTCGGCAATAGCCTACTCTCCTGGACTTGAATTAAATTAAGAAACAAAGGTACAATAGAAGGGGACTAGTGCCCACGGGACCCCCCGAATCCCACAAAGCAGGGGAAGCTTGATTGAATCCTAGGTTGCATTACAGAGAAGGTTAATCATCCTCTCATCGCCCTCATGCGGGGCCCACTTGGGTTTGAGCTTGTTGTTAATCAAAAGGAGGACTTGATGGTGCCTGAAGGGGGGGGGGGATTTCTTACTGTTAACAATCCTTTTGCCAAGGAGGAATAGTGATTTCTCAATCGACCACTCTCTGGGGGGATCGCCGAAGTTGAGAGCACACCTCTCCCGCCATATTTTCCACAGGACTTCTCCTCTGATGGCGTTCCAGAGCGTCGCAGAGCAGCCGATCGCTTCACCCAAGAGGACTTGTTTCCAACTAAGCTGTTTTTGAAGTCTGATTTTCATTCCAACTGTCTGCCAGATTCTGTAGGAGTTGGGGCAAGTAAGGAAGATGTGTGGGACATCTTCGATAGCCCGGTGACAGCGTTTGCACCAAGGAGGGATCCCGCAAAGTTTGCTAGCCTTATGGTTGGTCCAAATTCCTCGATGAAGAATTTGCCATAAGAGGACAGACTTCTTAATCTCTATAAGGGGGTGCCAGATACCCATGAATTTCATGTCCCACCGAAGCCGCGTCCAAGACAGGCACCACTTCTTGTTGAGGCTGATCTGGAGGTCAGCCGTTTCTTTGATGTTCGGGATTTTGAGTAGGCTATTTCCATTGTGCCATTTGAGACCAAGCGAGTTCGGTGTGTCATGTCCCATGAGAAGGCGAGTCTTGTGACGATCCCATGCGCGGCATCTGCTTTGCAAAGTGTTCCATTCTTCGTAGGAGATGTTTATGCGAGGGTCAATATCCTCGAAGTTGATCCAGCTGTTGGTGTCATGTTTCCAGAGGTGTTTCCATTTTTTGAATCCTTTGTTCCATAACTTCTTGGCATTTTGAGTGTTCCACGACTCCACACTCCGGATGCCATGTATCGGAAACCAGATTGAGTCGTTTTGTCTGATTCCGGCCGCCCACTTCCAGTCCTCACTAATTCTTGTGAAGCGTTTGACTTTATTCCAGCCCTTCCAGAGGGAGCACACGAGATTGGAGCCTTTCGGGAAGACGGGGATCGGGGAGAATAGTAGGGTCATGATGTCAAGATTCTTCCAGTTTGGGAACCCCGTGAGGGCCAACTCATTCTTGTTTCTGAAGATCAGCTTGGCCCACGAGGCCTCCCTATTGCACCAAGCCTTAATCATCCATTTGGCTGCCAGTTTGTTAGCCATACACCCAATGTCCAGGATACCCAGCCCCCCGCTATCTCTAGGGCTAGTGCAGATGGCCCATTTGATTTTAGGCACCCCCCTTCTGTTATGGTCGCCCGTCCAAAGAAAGTTTCTACAAATACTATTTAGTTTGGACAGACCTTGCTCATTCGGTCTCCAACAAGAAAGGAAATAGATGGTAGAAGAGAGGAGGAACGTGTTGATAACCATCGCATGCCCAGCGAGATTGATTTGCATACCTCTCCAATAGTTAAGCTTGTTTTCGAGTTTGGCGAGCACCCAGTTCCATCGCTGCTCCATAGAGACGCCAAACCCCAAGGGGATTCCAAGAAGTCGAAAGATTTGGCCCTGCGGAATGATTTGACAGCCATGATCAATGAGAAGGCCGGGATGATGTCCCACAATAGCCCTAAAGGCGGTCTTAGAGTGGTTGATTTTGGATCCAGAGGCATCACAAAAGGTAGCAAGACACCTCCAGAAAGTCTCCAGGCTGGTATTATCATTGTGAACGAACGCGTTCATGTCATCGGCAAAAAGTCTCATGATGATTTGACTGTGGTCGTGAGGCTGCCGGAGGCCTTTGATATTGCCAGCCTCCACATGATGTGCCACTAGTCTGCTCAGCCCCTCAGTGGCGATGGCAAAAAGAAGGGGGGCCAGAGGGCACCCTTGTCTAATAGATCTTCTAAGATGGATCGCCTTCGAAAGTTTGCCGTTAACGTTAATTTGGGTCGTTGCGTTTCCGAGGAGGGTGGCGACCATCTTGGTGAATTTCTGACTACATCCGAGATCTTGGAGCGACTGCAGAATATAGTCCCATTCTAGCCTGTCGTAGGCTTTGTCAAAGTCAATCTTGATGAAAACCACATCTTGATTAGACTCATTTGCAAATTGAATACCTTCCCAAATATCCATAATGGTTTCCAGGATAGACCTGCCTTTGATGAAACCTTTTTGGTCCTCACTAAGCCAAGATCTCAGGTGGCACGAGATTCTGTTGGCAATGACTTTGGCGATGATCTTGTATCCTGTTTGGAGCATCGTAATAGGCCGCCAGTTCTCGATTCTGTTCTTTTCCCCCTTCTTGTGTATCAACTTGATAATTCCATTATTTAGACAAGAAGGAAGAGCACCAAAATTTAGCGCTTCTCGCCAAACCATCCGAAGAGGGGTGGCAACCACCAGCTTGAAGGATTTAAAGAACTCGTTAGTGAGTCCGTCGGGTCCCGGGCTTTTACCGAGAGGGAGGGCATCAATGACCTCAATGATTTCTGATTCAGAGATAGGGGCATGGAGCAGGGAGTGAAGGTTGGGTGGTATCCTCCGGGGGGAAACCCTAGAAATGGCAGCCATACAGTCCCTTCTATGGTGGGAGAGGGGGTTCGAGGTTCCCAAGAGTCTCGTGAAGTGCCCTTCGATGATGCCAAAATTATCTTCTTCCGAATTGCATACATTGCCATGTGGATCGAGCAGTAGGGGGATCGATTCTCTGTTGTGTTTCCTTTTAAGGATACGGCACATCTCTTTGGTGGGTTTGTCGGCTTTGCCAGCCCACCACTCCTTGAAGAAGATTTGCAAGTTTTTCCTTTGTATTTCTTCCTCGTATCTCAACACTGCTCTGATTTTTCGGAGACCTTTCTAGGCTTGGTGTTTTCCTTTGTTCACTTCCTCCTCGAGCCGCCAGAGTCTGTGGTAAAGAGCTTCCCTACGAGCCCGCCGCACAGTCTCGAGCATCTTCTTAGTTCTGATCATGATCTTACGAGACTTGTCGACCGCACTTCTCCAGCACTTGGCTGGGGCCAAGCCAGAGGCGAACGCCACCTTCCACACATCGACAATTTCTTGATGGACGGAGGGGAGAGAGAAGGTGGTTGCGTTGGCATGGAACCACGGAGCCTTGCGAATCTTGTTGGAAGGTTGAAAAGTGATAACGATCGGGTAGTGATCAGAGATAGTGAGGTCAGTGCGTTGCGTGATGGTAGGGTGGCCCCACTGATGAGTAAAACTCTGAGAGATGTAGCATCTGTCAAGTCTAGCTTTCCTCAGGTCCTCGCCCGCTTGGAGATTCGACCAAGAAAAGCCATTCGAGTCTTTGAATTCAACCAAATCCAAGTGAAGTTTGGTCATGTCCCACGTTTCTTTCTCCCGACTGTCGATGACCCTGCCCTTGCCCATCCATCTGTCCATAGGGTCCTCCACCATGTTGAAGTCTCCACATATAAGCACGTTGTGGGGAAGCGAGTCTAAGGAGGCCCAAGTGTTCAGTCTCTCCAAATCCCCGTTAGGGGCGTACAAAGAAACCATAGTAACACAAAGAGGAGCACCAAAAGAAACAGCAATCCAACGGTGACTTACATCTTCAATGGAGTTCTCAAGCTTTTCAAACCAGCATTGTTTAACACCGATAACCGTTCCTCCAGACCCCCGCTGGTGTTTCGTTGGGATCCACACATGGGCCGAGGAGACCTGTCTGAGCCGTTTCTGGAGATCTTCTCCGTCAATTTTAATCTCTTGAATACATATAAAGTCTGGGTTTAAGCTAATGTCGCGAAGCCATTGACCAATGATGGTCGCTCTTGAGGGGTCGGTTAGCCCTCTAGCATTTAGCGAGATGACAATCATTTTTGTATTGATCCCTCTTTACGGGAGGGAGCTTTGTCCTTTCTTCTCTTGGCTTCATCTTTCTTTTTCACTAGGATCTGATCCCGACTTAGAAATCCGTTCTTGTGGGGGCTTTTCCAGGGTAACTCCATAGGCTGTTTTCCTTTGCGGGATGCCCCTTGCTGGGGAGACTTGGGCCCCATGCTCGGCACCGTTTCCGGGATCGTCGATCCAATGATGGAACTTTCACTATCCATGTTGTCTTCGTTACTAGTGGTGAAACCATCTTCTTTGCTTGTAGTGTAGCCCTCCTGGGGGGTTTCTTTATTGTCAGGGATCTCTGGGGCTTTGTCGTAGGTGTCTACCTCGAGTAGCTTCCCACCTGGGTAGTCAAGCTCATTGATCTCCTTTCCTAGATTGCAATACAAATTGCTATAGGGGGTAAGTGGCAGGTTGTTTCTCTCACCGTTGGCCCTAGGGCTTCTTTTCCTTCTTCTTCTAACTTCAATAAAGCCATCAGCATCAGCTTGTGGATTAAGAAGGCCCTTGCCTTCCCCTTCCTTGGTCGAGTGGGTCAAATCGCCAATGTTGTCTTGAGCAGTTTTGGAGGCTTCTTGAAATCGTTTGTTTTTTTGCCTGAAAGGGCAATCTTTAATCCTGTGACCTTGTTGGCCACAACGAAAGCACGCGTTGGGAAGGTTTTTGTAGCTGATGTCCTGCTCCCATACATCTCCTTCGCCCATGTCCACTTTGATCATTGATGGAAGCGGCGAACTGAGGTCGGCCTCGACACAGATTTGGGGGTGCCACCTAGCATTGAACGAGTGTCTTGCACCTTCATAGATGAGACCACCAATGTCTTCGCGTGAAGCCAGCGGCTTGCCGATAGGAGAGACAATGTCCCACACGAAGTTGTACAAGAAGTAAGGAAGGTTAGGGAGCTCTACCCAAAGAGGGTACCGAAGCGATTTCGATTTGTCGGGAGTAAAGTCCGGGGACCATCTGAATAGGCACAGGGTCGCCCGACCGAACTGCCAGGTGCCAACGCTTAGGGCTTGGAACGCCATCTCTTCATTTTCAAAGACTAGCAGCATGTGGCTCGCTGGTAAGAACTGACATTTGCTAACAATTAGTCCTCGAGGGAACCACTCTTTTCGAAGCCATTGTCGCACAGTTTCGAGCGGGGGCCTAGGGCCAAACACTTGGCCGACGAGGCAAACTTTCTTGAGCTCCTCCTGAGCAGACAAAACTGCGGGTCTACTGAGGGATACAATGGGGGTTCAACACTTTCGGAGGCCCCAGGGGCGGCACACGACCCCCCCTCCAGCAGAGCGGCCAGGATATCGGTCTCCCCAGGGGGAGGGGCCCGATTACTTTTCACGAGAGAGGATGAAGCCACATCCATGGCCAAAAGGAACTTGCACCACTTTTACTTTACCCAAAGGCAAAACCCTCCAACATGGAGAGAAAACTGACCACAAACAAGGAAGACTTAGGTCCCCCCTCCGATCACATCGAAGCCAAACACACCTTTTTTAATGGAAAAGACTATAAGGCCAAAAATCCCATAATAAAGGGAAGCGCTCTTCTTCTTTTTTTTTCTCTTTTTCTTTTTCTTCTTTTTTCTTTTTTCTTTTTTTTATTCTTCTCTTTTTTTTTTTTCCCTCTCTTTTTTTTTTTACCAAGGCACTAAAGCGAAAAAAGGATGCCTCATCGGGGTTTTTTTTAGACTGAGTCACGAAGATAATCTGATGCACCTGTTGTTATTCCATGGACATGTCTGAACGTCCCATTATAGTGCAGAAGAGCTCATACCATAGCTACTGATATGCTAACGTGAGAGCATTAGATCGAATGTTTCTTCATGCCATGCACTTTCAGCTTGTGATGACGATCTGATGCGCATCAGTTTGTTCTCACTATGCAGCTTGATATATTCTCTGAAAGGATTTTCGAGCCAGACCTTTGACTTCTTCAAGAGCGAAAAAAAAAGGGTGCCTCAGCGGAGGGAATCACGCGCCCCTTGACTCCCGCCGAATCTCGGAAAAATGCCGCTCCTGAAGAGGTTTGAATGTCGCGAGAGACGAAGAGACCGGCGCGATAGACGGCGTGATAGACGTTTATGCCGGGCGCGATAGACGGCGCGATAGACGGTTTGCGCGATAGGCGGTTTCTCCTCCAGAAAAGCGCAGCGATAGACGGTTTCTCCTCCGAGCGCGATAGACGGTTTCTCCTCCAAGCGCGATAGACGGTTTTGAGGTTAGCGCGATAGACGGTTTTGAGGTTGGCGCGATAGTTCGAATTCCACCGAGAAGAGCGGTTGGCAAAAGACGACGTGTTGTTGATCCGTCGACTTCAGAACTTCCGTTGCCGGACCCCACTCCGTAGCAGCACTCAGGGACGCTTCCGTCAGCAGCCGCACTCAGCGACACTTCTGCCCTGATGATAACTTCATCTTCGCCTCCAGAGTGTGCGCGCGCGCTTGCGCTAGGCTATGTCTGCAGAAGTTCTTTATTGCTGCGCTCTTCTGCTTGCTTTCGTGTCTGATGTCGACGAAGACTCCATTACTATCGGATCACCAACACTTGCTTGAAGGACTTAAAGAGCTCACTTATGAGACTGTCCAAAATACACTCTAGAACGCCATCAGAGGGGAAGTCCTGTGGAAAATCTGGCGGGAGAGGTGTGCTCTCAACTTCGGCGATCCCCCCAGGGAGTGGTCGATCGAGAAATCACTATTCCTCCTTGGCAAAAGGATCGTCAACAGTAAGAAATCCCCCCCCTTCAGGCACCATCAAGTCCTCCTTTTGATTAACAACAAGCTCAAACCCAAGTGGGCCCCGCATGAGGGCGATGAGAGGGTGATTAACCTTCTCTGTAGTGCAACCTAGGATTCAATTAAGCTTCCCCTGCTTTGTGGGATTTGGGGGGTCCCGTGGGCACTAGTCCCCTTCTTTTGTACCTTTGTTTCTTAATTTAATACAAGTCCGAGAGAGTAGGCTATTGCCGAACTTCCTTTATATTAAAAAAAAAAATACTTGTCCGTAGAATTAGATGTATGTGCCTTAAAGGAAAATAAAAACAATGCTGAAATCAAACAGATGTGCAAAAGTTTTGAACAATATCCATGTCTCTATGTAAACAAATAGGATAGATCATGCTTAAAAACTCGTGGCTTAAGTGCTATTCATTATGAAGTTGAGAGGTTTGAAAGAGCATTAAAAAGGGAATATGGCAGCAAAACTTGGCTCTACCAAATGCAGGGAATATGGTGCATGAAATAGTTGACATCGACTTCTTATGAAATGGTAGGCTTGCAATATGATGTCGTCATGGTATGATAAAGAACCCTTTTATCTATGAACATATAATCATCAAAATTTGTTCTCGAGCTCAATTTTCTCCCTCCTTTCTTCAATCTCCATGGCAACGCTAGATATGCAAACAATCCATTCTAGCAGATTTCAATCCACTTGATCATATCACATTTTGAAGGCCGTAAATCTTGCACAGTACTGATGTAAATCTAGGTAGAAAAGGTTAGGGCTCAAAGAAAAAGAACCTAGAAACTACATGTTTCATGAACTCATACCAATTCTTAAAGATATAATCCTCGTATAAAACTTGGATAGAGGAAAAGTTCCATTATCAAACATCATGAGGAAAAATACAACTCCTTGCAGTAATGCTAGATAGGTAAAACTTGGATGACACAAATTTTTATTTCTAAGGAAGGTGATTATTATGAACATGAAGAAGCATAATTTTTCTTTTAGATTTTTACCTTGGATGACACAAATTTTTATTTCTAAGGGAGGTGATTATTATGAACATGAAGAAGCATACTTTTTTCTTTTGGATTTAAAACTATAATTTCATACTGACAATAGTCATTGAATGAGAAGTTTTTCACCTTTTGTTATCCCATTGAGAGCCTTATGCCCTTCCAATATTATTGAAAAAATTATAAATTTTAACGTATGCAAATGCCATTTTCTTAATCTATATGCCTTGTGGATTGAATTACATGTGATAAAGCTTGCTAAAGCATTGATGAAGATGGTTGTCTTTCTTATTATCTATGTGTGTACAATTACTAATTTGATTTCACTCATCTTCCAAAAGAAATTGATTTTATGTATAAACTTAATAATTTTCAAGAGAATCCTTTTGATAGACGTTCATGATTCATAAAACACTACATTAGTATATGCCTAAGAGATATTTGTGTGTCATTGTGGAAAGACAAATAATGTTCCTAGTTATTTTTCTCTCTCTGTATTTTGTATTTGTTATTTTTCTCTCTCTCTATTGTCATCCTATCACTTCTTGCTCTTATCACAATCTTTGCAAAGGTATTCGTGTAGCACAACATATATTGTGTTAAATTTCTCCTTGAAGTGGTTAATCACATCATGATTTGGAGGTTTCAGCCATGATTTTGTAATAAAAATTGAGTCGAATGAGGATGCTTGCATTCCCATATAAATTTTAAAAAACATCTTAGGAAATCAACAAACTCGAGAGCATTTTCAATTTGAATTGAATGTAAAGATTCCCACATTCCCAACCTCTTTAAGTTCACAAAATACCTCAAGTGAACTCCTTGTTTCAAATTTCGTTATAGAAACCACATTGATTGTGCTAATTAGCATACTAGTTATACTAATTAGCATGGATTTTGTGTTAGTTGACATACATATGGTTATAGTTAGCTTCCTTGCTTGTGCTAATTAGCATAGACCCTAAGTTAGCTAGCATACTATCATAGTTTTTCATAGGACATATTATGATAGGTAGCATATTTTCTATAGAAAGTAGCATAATGCATGTTTTGCTTACAGAAAACAAAATGCTAGTTCGCACAATTGAATAGCTCATTAGCACAATTTCTTTTTTGGGTAGAATAAATTTATTGCTAATAAGCACAAAATATATGCCACTAGTAGATCCTTTCTTTTAGATGGTACATTTGAAGTGCTAGTTAGCACACATGATAATTACCACTGTGTTATAATGGTGTTAGTTACCATACTAGCTATGTTAAGTAGCATAGGACCTCTATTAGCTGGAATATTAATTATGTTGTTTAGCCTATAATCATTCCTTATAAGCATAATGAATACGCTAAATAGCATAGTAATTATGCTAGTTAGCATATTTCCTTTGCGGACTAGCATATAGATTTTGGTAGGTAGCATACTAATTGTGTTAACTAGCATAGATCCTATGCTAGCTAGAACTATGAGTGTGTTAGTTAGCATACTAGGTATGCTAATTAGCACAAATTGTATGTTAGCTAACATAAAGATTGTGCTAGTTTTCATACTTTTTGTTCTAACTAGCATGATACTAGAGCGAATGTTAGCTAGCATACTTATTGTGGTAGTCAACGTAATAGATTTCCTATTTATCATCATGACTATGCTACCAAGCATATTGATTTTTCTAGTTAGCATAGTTTCTTTGCTAGCTAACATATAGATTTTTCTACCTAACATAATACTTGTGATGATTAGCATAGGGCTTATGTTGGATACCACATTGATTGTGCTAGTCAGCATACTAATTATCCTAATTAGCATGGAGTTTTTGTTCACTGACATACATATGGTGATAGTTAGCTTAATTATTGTGCTAATTAGCATAGACCCTGAGTTAGCTAGCATATTATCATAGTTTTCATAGGACATTTTTTTATGATAGGTAGCATATTTTCTAGAGAAAGTAGCATAAGGATTGTTTTGCGTACAAAAATCAAAATGATAGTCAGCACAATTGAATTGCTCATTAGCATAATTTCTTTTTTAGCTAGCATAAAGTTAGTGCGAATAAGCACAAAATATATACCACTAAAAGATCGTTTCTTTTAGATGGTATATTTGAAGTGCTAGTTAGCACACATGATAATCACTGTTGTGTTATGATAGTGTTAGTAACCATAGTAGCTATGTTAATTAGCATAAGACCTCTATTAGCTAGAATATTAATTATGTTGGTTGGCCTATAGTCATTGCTTATAAGCATAAAGAATATGCTAATTAGCATAGTAATTGTGAAGGATTTTACACTCACCCTACGCTCGTGCATACCTTCACTAAATGATAGATTTGAGAATCAGATTGTAAAGAATACTAAAAAATACAATAATAGATTGATACGAAAGGCGTGGAAATGGCACCCTCCCTTTCAGCCTTAGTGAAGTTAATGATGGAAATATCTAGAAATCACAAATAAGAGAAAGTAAACAATAAATACAAAAACCAATACATTGTTTGATGTTGGAGAGAGAAGGAAGAAAGCTCTTGGGATCCAAGAAAAAACCAATACATTGTTTGATGTTGGAGAGAGAAGGAAGAAAGCTCTTTGGATCCATAGATCTTGAGGTCCTTACTCCCATTTCCACTTTTCTTTTAAGATTCTCATTCAATTATTTAAATTTAAAAGTACTAAGTAAACTTTTTAAAGTTTGAGCCTTGAAGTATGCAGTCAAGAAAGATAACATTAAACCTCAAGTGCTATTACAAAATGTGAAAGGAGAACTTTATAGAATTCCTTGGAATTTAAGTAGCCTCTTCTCTAGTAAAAAAAAAAAGGTATATAAACATGACTTACTTTTCATCAGGGCATATTTCTCTTTATATTTGTATTATCATTGTTCTTCCAAATGGTACTAGGAATTTTACTCATTCCAGAAGAAAGAGCTCGATAAAATATGATTAAAAACTATTGATAGGGGAGCTACTTTTCATGCATCTCGATTCTCATTACTATGATATTATATATCATAGATTAGAAGTTGGAAACCATTGTAATATATGTACAAAAGTAGAATCAAGTAATCTATCCTAAAATAGTTTATTCTATAAGAGAGCTTACTTATTATTAGGATTTTGGTGCCCAGTAAATTTCATTATATGTTATAGATACAACTAGATAATTTTTGGACAGTGCAATTTGGATTCACAAAAGTGATCTGATCGCCTCAAACACGTAAGAGTGAAGTGAAATTCACATTAGTAATTTCTTAAAAGAGAAGAATAAACTTGAATATGTTGAATGTTAAAGGTGATTGCAATAGAAAAACTTAAATCTAGGACAAAAAAAATGCAAAAATCATACTCAGACTTCTTATAGGACTATACATACTTCCAAGGTCTAAATAAAGAAGATTTGTTAATTATTTGTTTATATTCTTGTTCATTCAAATGTGCTTTCCATATATTTACAATAAACAATAATCAAGATACAAAAGCATTATAATCCCTTCACATCATTTGATCTTATCATCTGCAAATAGAAATACATATTGACTATTATGATAAAGGAAAGGAGTAAAAAAGCTTCTTAATGCCTCAGAGATATTATCATGTTCATATATTTGGTTGTTACAAATTTTTCATATTCTTGTTCATTAAAATGTTCGTGCCAAATAGTTAAGTAAATTAATCAATGTTCAAAACACAAATGTGCTAAAATGTCTTAATCTAATATGGTTTTATCATCATTAGTAGTGGAAGGCAATGGAAAGCATGACGCTATAAATATTGTCACAAAGGCATCAAACATAGAGAAATCCATATTGGGTACAAAAAATGAGATGAGATAGAGATGTCTACAAATGTATAACCAAGGTATTGGAAACAACCTAGCCAAGTGTTTGAGATAAATTTTTTTCATCAATAGAGAAATCCTTATTGGGTACAAAAAATGAGATGAGATAGAGATGTCTACAAATGTATAACCAAGGTATTGGAAACAACCTAGCCAAGTTTTTGAGATAAAATGTTTTTCCAAGTGATGCAAAGATGAAGCAAGTAGCTCCACGAAGCCGCTCATGAAATATGCTTGCAATTGCCAATGAACATTTCAAATGCCTAGATCCTTAGAGTAATAGGAGAAGCAACATCATGGGAAAGAGAAATAGGTGCAAATATTTGGTACTTAGGAATATGTTAGGCGAATTGCTTGAAGGAGCAAACAAGCTTTGCATGCTCAAAGTGGAAAAGTTACAACTACTTTCTTTGCAATTCATGAAAATGATGGATATAGGATTCAAGCAAAACTGCAGTATATCTCATGATGTGAGAGCATGAGTCTTTGTGAATTTTCCAAGGAAAGAAGGATTTTGTTTATCCTTATGATTTTTTTTGGAAATGAATTTATTATTGAATTACAACAATCTTGGAGCAATGCTCTATTTCAAGAATTAAATTCTAGCCATTTATTGTAGGGACATAGGGAAAGGGAGATATCACCCGTATTAAGAAAATAATTGCATGTTTGAATAAATAAAAGTTGATTAGATTATTATTTACCAATAAAGGTTTTTGCGAATGTCATATAGGCCAAAGAGGTTCTTACATTTATGCAGTAGAAGAGGAGCATGATGAGATTTGAATGAATTTTTCACCATCAACATATCACATTCTCTTTGAAGAAGGAAGGTGCAACTTAATAAAACGACTTAAGAGTATATTTTCAATCCAACAAATTAAGAGCATATTTTCTATCTAACAAAGAAAGAACTCATAAGCATGCCTTCAATTGAAAGGAGCATTGAGCATGAAACATAAGTTTTAATGGTTTGTGGTAAAGAAAAATAATACGGGATCCCAAAAGAAGAAAAAAATAAAAAAGACAAAGTTTTTGAAGTTTGGGGATTGGGAATGCACAAAAATAACCCTTAATCTAAAATGTCCAAAGATAAGTAGACCTTTATGGTTATGTGCATATATATATACACACACACACACACACACACACACACATATATATATATATATATATATATATATATATATATATATATATATATATATATATATATATATATATATACATATACATATACATATACATATACATATACATATACATATACATATACATATACATATACATATACATATACATATACATATACATATACATATACATATACATATACATATACATATACATATACATATACATATACATATACATATACATATATATATACATATACATATACATATACATATACATATACATATACATATACATATATACATACATATATATATATATATATATATATATATATATATATATATATATATATATATATATATATATATATATATATATATATATATATATATATATATATATATATATATATATATATATATATATATATATATATATATATATATAAGGTGGGAAAGAAAAACCTCCTAAAAAGGGAAAAAGTGCATTGACAATCCTAAGTAAGTTCACACACATCAGAACCAAAACAGAGTATTAAATCACACCCTGGGAGTGATGCAATGAACAAGGACTGACACTTAAGCATAAGGAGGTGTCAACCAATGTAAAACAAGATCAAATGACAAAATGCAGTAATCCTAAAGCTTTTCAAAAAGTTTCAAACTTCTCATGTGGTAGAACCTTTGTCTGAAGGTCTGCAGCATTATTGAATGTGGGCACATATACCAAACCGAATTCTTTAGTGAAGAGCCTCTCCTTGACATATCCATACTACACCTCAATGTTCTTAGTACCAGCTAACAATGTGCCTTGATGTTGAGTGCAACTCAATGTTCCTAGTATAATCTGCCTATAATGAAATCTCTTTTACTCCTCTATTGCTTCTCAGTCAACGTCTGCGAGCACACACACAGAGAAATGTTCGTTTTTCCTCCCAGCTATGTCCGAGCTGCTCCCTCTAAATGACTCACGTGTAAGAGTCCTCTCTCATGAGTTCTCTCCCAGCTAGTATTATATAAAATGGATCTATCTGATGCCATGTGGCAAAACATGCCACCTCATCTTAGAGGTGTTCCCATGCAACACCCATGATATGACATTTCCTTCCCCTTGAAAACCTTTTCGTCCTCGGAAATGTAGATGAAATGTCTCTAATGGAAGAAGAAAGTGCTTGGACTCCATGAACCCCATGTACTCTATGTACATGGTCATCTCTGTGTGTTGTTTGCCCATATCCTTCCCCTTAAGAAGTCTCATATGAGATCATCTCAAAGGTGGGAAGCCGTCTGAGTGGTGCCTACTATCTCCCATGTACACTTGAGCTCCAGACTATCACTTCCATAACATATAACATCCTCAAAATGACCTAAATCCATATGATGTTTAATGTATTCTAGTTGGATTAAGCATATCTAACTAGTTCTTAAGAAGGAAACATCTAAAGATTGCACTATAGCGTAGTGCTATAATTCTATGAAGCATGGTGAATACATGTTGGCAATGGTCAGGGCGGTCAAGGACTTACAAGATAAGGGAGCCAATGAGAAGTTCCAAGCACGCAAAGCAGTCAAAGAAGATCAGGCAAATAGGCCTACCAGTTTTTTTTTCATGAATTAATAGTTCCCAAATAGTGATTTTAATCACTCCACATCATTGTAATTACCATTCCACCTTTTTGTAGCTCCATTTTGTGCAAACCAAGGAGTCCTTGAGCTTGAGGAGCATTGGAAGTACCTATCTATCAATTTTCATATTTTTTAGACTCCTTTTGAGCCCTCAAATAGGCCCTAGAACCTAATGTTTAACTAGGCCGGACACTAAGTCTAGAAAGAACCAAAGCTAGACAGAAACTATAAATAGAAGTAGAAAGCTCATTTTTGAGGTTAGCTTGTTGTAGAATTGAACTGGTATGAGCACTTTTGAGTAATCAAGAAGAACTCCATTGTCTCTCTCTTTGTTCTTGCCGTGTGTGCGCATGCGTGTGAATGTGTGTGCATGTTAGTGTGCTTCTCACTCACACATTTGTGCCATCACTTGTTTGAGGTCTTCATACCATCTTCACGTCTTCCCGGATTGACATTAAAGGACGTGCTACTCATCACTGAGCTACACCAAATTTTGGTGTCGTTGCTGGGGATCGAGCTTTGAGGACGAGCGTGTGATGGTAAGATGTAGAGTTGTGACGTTGGTGTTGTAGGTAATTTCTTTACTTTTTTTACTTTTCTCCTTCTTACTTCACCATCATCATCCTCACCATATCTGATCTCCATCTCCATTATTGCAGAAATTTCAATTTTTTGATCATATCTCCTTTCCCCTTCCATTTCCCTCATTTCACTTGTGAAAAAGAGCGAGAGAGCGATTTGTGTGTGTTGTTTTCGCATGTTTTTTGAGTGATCTTGCAGGTTGTAGCTGTATCATCGTCTCTAGCAGGCTACGCAAGTACAAAAAAGCTCGGCCCTGTCTCTATGTCGCACACCTGTGTTGATCGCGATCGATAGAAAAATTGAGCTTTTGGTAAAACAAAGTGCACCACTAGAACACTCATGATGAGCACATAGCAAAACACTAATCAAAATTAAAAAATTCCTTAATCCTCTATCAATCCCGATCGACACTGTCGATCGTGATCAATAGCCATGATCGACAGACTCTGTCAATCACGACTAACACACCCCAATGGACTGCCACGTAGGACTCAGTCAATCGTGATCGACGGTGTCGATCGTGATCGACTAAAATTTCACGATTGGCTCAAAGACTTGCATTGCCACGTGTCCATCGCGACGAACACATCCCCGATTGACTCAAATTATGACAAAAATTGCGAAAAAATTATCGATCGTGATTGACACCGTCGATAGCGATTGACAGAACTCACGGCCGACTCTGTCAATCGTGATTGACACCATCGATCGCGACTGACGTGTCGATCACGATCGATAGGCCGAACGGACTCCTCTATCAATCGCGATTGATAGGCTTTTTCGGCTAAAATTTTAGGGTTTTATTGTTCCAAGTTTTGGGGGTAATTTTGGGCATATTAGCATTTTGTGAGTTCCCTACACTCGTGTTTTGAGAAATATCTTGTGAACTATTAGCCTGTTTGAACCCAGTTTTAACCCTAGAATCTTGAATAGACATAACTTCCTCATAAGAAATTCGTTCGGAGTGATCTTAGGCTCATTGGAAATTAATGTCAGGATTATTAGATATAGTAATTTTAAGTTGACCATACCAGGGGGAACAAAACCAAGCGATCTCTTGAATTGTTTTCCATAAAGGCACAGTGCAAATTGATGTCTGAATTACATGAATGAAAGTGAATTGTTCTATCATTTGAATTTAAGTATTGAGCTAACTTTGGGACTTTATTAGGTCCGTTGAGAGCACGAGAGGGCATCCAAAGCAAGGGCATTCTATAAGCTTGAGAACAGGGTTCTTGAGCACTAAAGAGCAAGAGACCAGCAAGTGAAGTTGGAATATTCGCAACTTCCTTTGTCAATTCCTAGCTTAGGCTAAGTTCGAGTAGTGCTAGGAGTAAGTCAGGGCGACGATAGGCATCTATCAAGTTGAGGACTACCTAAGCACAACTTCAAGTGTAAACATAATCTCTTTGTGATCGATAACTTTAAAGGAAAGAACTTAACGTGGAATGATCAACTTAAAGTGAGAGAATTAACTTAAATCTTCCTGACGACGTGAAATCAGACAAGATCATAAACACGATAATCAACTAAAAAGAACCAAATGACTGCTACAAATTGATCGGCAACGAGGCTGTACCTCGGGCAAAATTAGGATTGCTCACTAGGAGAGATAGACATAGTCTTAGGTCCTTAGAGGCTAGTATCAATCATACTGCTAGGTCTTGGGCCCAGCAGTTGAGCCAGTATTCGCACTACCCTAGCTCTGAAACTAGCAAGTCCGAGATATCTCATGGCATGGAGAGACCCACAGGAAGCTCAGGTATGCCATATTTACATAGGGTCAAAGGGCCCTATAAGACACAACTGGAATACCTTAGGACCAACCGATTAGGTGCTTTCATCTATGAGGATGGCCTAGGAAGATCTGTGGTCCAGATCAAGAACCCAGATCAACCCATTGGACTAGAACATCCAGCAGTCAAGTTTGAAAATGGAGCATACCTGGACAAAGAAGGAACCACATACGTGGTCACCAGTCACCTAGATAGGACATACAAATTTCGGAATGCGATTCCAGAGACGTACATAGGCGACCTAGAGCAAGGGAACATAAGTTGAGAGCCTAAAACCCCTCGAGGTAAATCAGTCCTCACTAGAATTATCACACCAGAGTGGGTGCCCTAGAACAATAAGAGCATAGACCTGCTCTTAAATTGAGAGACTGATGAAGCCTTTTGGAGGTATAAGCCTGATCAACCTAATGAGGTTGGAGCGCTTACTATCTACGAGTTTAAAGATCCGGATAGTCTAGACAAAGTGACCTATCTAGACAATACTTCAGGGAGGATCTTTGTAGTCACGGAGCATGGTAGGCAAGCCTACACTTGGAGGCTTTGCAGCAGAACCCAGGTTTAGGCCAAGAAAAGAGTCCTGAGGTTAGTGAAACTGAGAGCATAACTAAGAAGAGAACTAGAGCTTGGGAGGATAATCGAGAAAGAATGAAAAGGCAATGGGCAAAGAAGATGAGTGAGCTCGAAGAAAGTTTAAGAGAGATGAAAGCCAAGATTATTGAACTTACATCTCAAACTCCCTCTCACACTAGCCCACCACGAACATTTCCATCTCTATCCAATCCACCACCTTCCAACCCGCCTCTTACAATCCCACCACCCCCTAGAGTAGGATCAGTCCTAGTAGATCCCATTCCCGAGGACCTAAACATGATGCTTAAGGCATATGAGGCCAGAATCCAAGAAGGTCCAAACGTAACGGATCATGAGAAGTGCTACCCTAGAGCTGAACTAGAGCTGGAACGAACTGAAATTTGTGCTAAGATGGTGGAATTGGCTCAAAGCATGTTTGAAGTCAGTCGCCTCTTTAACTTCTCTAGTTCAGCAAAGACGCAGTTGCACTGTGATGGACTGCTCGAAAGATTGGAGAGGCTGATAAGACAATCAGAAAAGGACCCTGCCTCTCAAAATAATAGCAAGCCAAGTGAAAGAATAAGCATTCCCCCCCCCAGGAAGCTTATGTGCCTAACTCCACAGAGCCAGACACATCTTCTTCTATGAATAGGTATTCACAAGAATTCTTGCGAGAGATTCAAGAAGAGAAATGGGCTAAAGAGAGTGAAGTCCCTCCTCCCATTGAACTTGTGGATGAGGCACATGATCAATTCCCACAAGATACTCCTTCCATTTATGAGGAACAAGAGAGTGCACAATCTCACAAGAGGTTAGACTTCGAGTCTAACTCCTTACAGGAACTACCCCATTTCACAGGCCCATGGGAAGCTAAGTCTACTTGTATGAGAGCACCCATGCTAATGGTAAGAAATGAAGACTCAATGATACCTAGGAATACGGAGGTAGTGAAGAATACTAAAGTGCAGTGTAATCTCACTTTAGAAGAGCTACTCAAGGTTAGGCCAAAACTATGGAAACATGTAGCCAAACAAGTGCTTGAAATAGCTAAACCTCGTTCCCAGGTAGGTTCTCAGAGAATAGTGCCAGAAATACCTCTAGTAATGATAGGAGATATGAGTGAAGGAGAAGAAGGAAACACGTATCTTCCCATCACCCACCAAGGATACACAACCAAGGAAATTTTGGACTTAGGTGGAGGAGTTGCAATTGCTACCACTTCCCTATGGAAGCGTTGGGGCAAGCTAGCACTCAGGCCCACGAGGATGAAATTGCAGATAGTCGATGGTCACATATAGAGACCCTTAGGACTGCTAGAAGGAATAACTCTCACTACATGTGGTGTTGAGTTCGAGCATATGTTTGCTATATGTGACTTTAGCAAGAACCAGGCCTATGAGATGATTTTGGGAAGACCATTTGCGATAGTTGCAAGTGGTACAGGATTGGGGGACCAATTCCTTGTACCTGCAACACTTAGGTGTCACAACCCAAGTCAATCTCAAGGATTACTCTCATAGAGATGTACCCCCCATCCAATGGAATCCCATCCATAGAGCCAAAGACGATACTGAGTCTCTGCATTCCATAGGGTCAAGATCCTCATGGATGCACGAAGACACCCACTTATGGATGTGGAAAGTGGCAATAGAAGAAGAGAAGAGAGAAAAAGCCAGAGAGGTAGGTGCGAAGGAAACACATAGATCAATTCAAGAGCCAGCCTATGCACCTGTAGTATTTCCTGACGAAGATTTTGAACCTCATGGTTGGGCAGAAATTTTAGCAACAATGGATGTAGCCATCAATGAAGAACAATGGACACCCAACTGTAACAAGGATGGCTATGACATTTCAGTCTTCTCCATAGAGCCAATCATGGGAGATTCGATTTTAGAAGAATGCGAGCCTAGCACTGATGCATTTGAGGACGCAAGTGACTACGATCTAGAGTCAATAATTATGGACCCACCCTTTGCACCAGATGAAGAGTACTTCTACAAAGTAGAAGCTCATCCTCAGAGACATGAAGAGTTCACAAATGACGTGAGGTTAACCACACATGTGATCACCAAAAATGAAGGCAAGAAGAACAAGAAGAGAGAAGTCACACCAGAAGAGGAAGAATCCTTGTTTGAGGTCCTTGAAAACTTCAATAAATATGATATAGATGATAGGAGAGTCATGATAAGAATGCCTAAATGAGATGCATAAGTAGGAGAGGCCTATGATAACAAAGAAACCACTAAGAAAATTGTTGTAGCCATAGAAGAAGGAGAAGAGCGATGCACTTACATAGGACATGACCTGACGGAAGAAGAAGAGCAAGAGTTGATAGCCTTGCTAAGGGAGTACAGAGATGTATTTGCTTGGAGCTACAAAGACTTGAAAGGTGTACATCCTGATATATGTTCACACACAATTCCAATGACCTCGGATGCCGAATCGTACAAGTAGAAGCCATACACATATAATGATAACTATGCTGCCAAGATTAAAGAAGAGATAGATCGCCTGTTTGAAGCTGGATTCATCTATGAAATTGAGCACACTGAGTGGGTATCCCCCATTGTAGTGGTGCCCAAGAAGAATGGAAAGCTGCGTGTGTGCATTAACTTGAAGAAGGTTAATGCAGCCACTATTCGAGATAACTATCCACTTCCTATCACCGAGCATGTGCTAGAAAGAGTAGCTGGCAAGGAAGTGTACAACTTCCTTGATGGATTCTTTGGCTCCAATCAAGTAGCCATTGCTCTAGAGGATCACCATAAAACGGCTTTTGCCATAGAATGGGGCATATTTGCTTTTCAAGTAATGCTATTTGGGCTTACCAATGCACCGGCTACATTTCAGAGACTGATGTGCCACGTGTTTAAAAAGTTCTTGAGGAAGAATTTAGAGGTCTATGTTGATGATCTCTGTGCCCATTCCAACATCAGACAAACACATATACCTGAACCCAGGCAAATCTTTGACAAGCGTAGACAATATCAAGTCTGCTTGAACCTAGAAAAGTGTGTTTTCATGGTTAGGCAAGGCAAGATTCTAGGACACATAGTGTCAAAGAATGGCATATCTATGGACGAGGAAAAAGTGAGAGGCATAGCAGAGCTACCTAGGCCAAGGGATGTCAAGGAAGAACAAGTTTTCATGGGGCATTGCGGTTATTACCGATGTTTTATACACATGTATGCCAATTTCAAAGCCTTTGTACGGACTTCTGACTAATTTTGAGTGGACGGATGACTACGAAAACTCCTTCAATGAACTTAAACAATGATTATGTTCAGCACCAATCTTGACCACACCAGATTGGAATAAGCCCTTTCATGTTCATGTGGATGCTTCCAATTATGCTATTGGGTGTGTACTCGCACAACCTACTGGTGAAGCTAATATGGATCTTCCAATTGCCTATGCTAGTAGATAATTGAATGCAGCCGAACGAAACTATACCACCACTGAACGAGAAGGATTAGGCATAGTGTATGGGATTAAAAAGTTTAGACACTATTTCCTTGCAAACAAGTTTAAATTTTTTATTGATCATCAAGCACTATTGTACTTGGTAAACAAGGCATGCAATACAAGTAGATTAGTAAGATGGTTTCTCTTACTAATGGAATATGACTTTGAGGTAGTGGTGACGAAAGACAAGACTCATTTGAGAGCTGACAATCTTTCTAGACTCACATCTGGAGAGGCCCCACAAGGAGTATCAGATGATCTTCCTGATGCTTAATTTTTTAATTTGGAAGTGGTACCTCAGTGGGCTAAGCCATTAGCGCCAGTATTGACATACGGGCGTATACATCCAGTGATAAACACACAAGATAGGGAGACAGTAAAAGCCCAAAAGTACCATATCATGGCAGGAAGTATGTACAAGCATACAGATCAAGGAATATTAGCTTGTTGTGTGGAAGAGGATGAGTACTCTAAATGGTTGCAATTAGCACATGTAGGTGCATTAGAGCAACATCACTCTAGGCAACGAACCCTACAAACGCTAAGGAGACTCGGAGTGCATTGGCCGACTATGGAAGCAGATATCCATAAGATGTGGAAGGAATGTCCAGTATGTCCTATTAGACCACCTATTGAGCACGCTACTTTATACCAAGTGTCTCTAGTACCAGATTGGAGCGCACCATTAGTGGCCTTTCTGAGGATGAAAACATTCCCTCAAGATATGACCCTCACGAGGCAAAGAAGTTTAGAACAGGAAGCCCTAGACTACTCACTCATTGGAGATAATTTATAAAAGCGTGGTAAAGATTGTTACCTTAGATTATGTGTCCATGAGAGTGAATATCTTAAGATCTTGGAAACGGCTCACCAAGGTGTAGCAAGAGGGCATTTTGGACTAGACCGAATGATCAAGGCAATACTATTTGCAGGACTTTGGTGGCCAACCATTCACATGGATGCACATACCTATGTGAAGAGGTGTGAGGTTTGTTAGCGAACTCAGTATCCTATATGCAAAGATGAGATGCCAATGAAACCTATGATGGGTGGATGTGCATTTTCTAAGTGGGGAATAGACTTTGTAGGTCCTATTAATCCTCCAGCTAAGGGTTCACATGCTGAATATATCATTGTTGCCACTGATTATCTGACCAAATAGGTAGAAGTAAAAGCTACAACAAAGAACGAGGCTCAGATGACCGCTACGTTCTTATTTGAGAATGTGTTCACTAGATACGGGCTACCTATCGAGCTAGTAAGTGATAGAGGCACTCACATCTTGAATGAATTTATTGAAAACCTTCTCCAAGAGTTCTTGGTAGTACACAAGAAGTCTCCCACCTTATCACCCACAAGCTAATGGGCAAGCCGAAAGCACAAGTAAGATTCTATGCAATGTGCTGACTAAATTGGTGAATAATAAACGCTCTGATTGGGAAAAACAGCTACACCACACTGTTTGGGCATATCGAGTTGCCTATAAAACGGTACTCCATGCCACTCCCTTTCAAATGGTATTTGGCCAAAATGCAGTGCTACCATTTGACTTCTTGATACCTACATTGAGAGTAGCACAGGAGCACGAGTGGACAGGCCATGAGCTCTCATCTAGAATCTTTGACCTAGAACAATTAGGGGAAACAAGATTAAGAGCAGTAGCAGGAATTTATGCAGCCAAGAAAAGAAAAAAAGCATATTTTGATGTACACGTGAAGGATAAGGGCTTGAAGGCAGGAGACCTAGTCCTAGTCTACACTTTGAAGCACATGCACAGAAACTAGAAAAGAGAGGTTATGGACCTATGATCATAAATAGGATCTCTACGAGTGGAGCAGTTCAGCTAGCTACACGAGAAGATGATATTCTCCCTAGCTACGTAAGTGGATGCAGAGTCAAGTTATATCAAGAACCCTTGACTGTAGAGATGCTAAATCGACTCAACACTGCCAAGAAGCGCAAGGAAGAGGAAAAGCGAATTCGAGAAGAAGCACAGGCAAAAGCTTTAGAACACATCCGAAGAATGAAGATGAGGAGACAGGGTAGGGATCAGCCTAGGTCAGATGCCTATGCAGACCCAAGATATCAAATGGCCATGTGTCAAATCTCAAGTGTAAGTTCTCACAAAATAATTGACCAACGTCCGTTTGTAACCGAAGAATGAAGATGAGAAGACAGGATAGGGATCAGCCTAGGTCAGATGCCTATGCAGACCCAGGATATCAAATGGCTATGTGTGAAATCTCAAGTGTAAGTTCTCACAAAATAATTGATTGACGTCCGTTTGTAACCTTAGAGATAGGACAGGGAAATAGTGCAAGAACTATACGGGCCTTGATTGACTCAAGAGAAACCACTAGTGCGGTAAGACTCTATTACTGTCAAGAATTGAAATTAAAAGTCAATCCTATAGAAGCATATCTCATAGGATTGGTAGGTGTGGAAATCCCTTGCATGGGCGATGTGGAACTTCCACTATACATTCAAGATGTTTTCATGACAGCTGAAGTGCTAATGTGCAAAGTCGAGGATCTCACTGAGCCTCTTATCTTGGGTCAAGATTGGATCTATGATGATGCAGTCAACCTAAACCTAAGAAGTGGACTTCTTCAGGTATGGGTAAATCAGAGCCGAATTACAATTGAGTTAGACAATGGAGCACTCACGGAACTAGGAAAGGCACACACTCCTGGTCCTTTCAGGAGTACACATGAAGATGACGCTATTTTTGTCCAAAACCATGTGATGCAGAGGGACAATTGTCTGAACAAAGAAGTCAAGAATACGGTGGAACTCCCTTCTTTTCCAAAGGCCATAGGGATACGAGAACCAAAGGCAAATCAAATGCAGAAGAAGCAGATGACCTATGCTCGAAGCCAAAAGGAAGTACGAAGCAAGGTGTCTCAACCACTAAAACAAGTGTGGGTACGGAAAGGCGAGCATCCGGTTGTAGTGGAATCACAACCACTGGTTCAACTTCATATTAGTGATCATCAATAGGACACGAATAAGAAGCCTTCCAAAACTTCTTTTACTAAAGTGAGGTCTATCTGGGTACCCAAGAAGTCAATGAAGGCTGACCCACAATCAAGACAAATTTGGGTGCCTAAGGCTTGCTTGCGGGCTCAAATAGCCACACATAAACCACACCATGTGCAACATGGTTCACTCTCTCCAACAACGGACACCCACTTTTATTTGACATGCACGCACACATATTCGCCCATGAGCACGAGCAAAAGCACTTGTAAATGGGTCCCTAACAAGCCTCATTTCCAAGCGGGCAAGCCCTCCAGAGTCTCCACAAAACCAAAACTAAAATCCATTCACTATGTTTGGAAGCCCAAAGCTTGTAATAAACCCCCCAATCCCATTTGTAAATTCATCCCCACCCACTAACTGCATCGCTCTTATACTGCATCTTTCCGTTTAGCTCATAGAACTATCCATTCACTAACTACACACACGATCACCGAGCGCTTATTGACCTACAAACCTCTCACTAACCTCATGTTAATGTTGTAACGGGGACAAAAATTGTTCTATCTTGTCCATTACAATGTTAAAACATGCTTCTATATTCTCACAGAGCCATCAAACAAAAAAATAACATGGCAAAACTAGCAGGAATTAGCTCCGAGGCAGGCAGCAGCCTGCAGATCGTGGACATTGAAAATCTCCCTATTGAGGAGGAGTTGAAGGAAAGACCACTAGCATTGAGAGCATTACATGTCATACCTATTCAAAATCCTCCCCAAGGGCACACATCACCAGTAAGCAAAAACTCGCATTGGTTTAGTGACGTGGCAGGACCTCTTGGAGAGGGCACTTATTTGTGGGAGGCAGAAATAGAGTTCAACGGACGCTGGGGTCGGTATCATTTCTTTACCAGAGAATTTGAGAGGCTGCAAAACAATGAAGGGTTGAAACCAATATGGAAGAAAGCTGGACTATACAATTATTTCAAAGCTCAGTTACCCAAACCGGACTTTCTAAGGTGCTCATACTTGATTAGCACCCTCACTCCTAGTAAAGAGAAAAAGGGGTATAGCACCTTTGTCTTGCCATCTCTTACAAGAGGTAATGAATTGAAGCGCTTTAAATTGACGAACAATTTGGTAAGGGAAGCTCTCGATATGAAAGGTATGCACATCCCCACAGAGAAAGAGATAATGATCCCAGACAACATGAAGAACAAGAATTTGACTAAACTGAAGGACATGGTGGCAATGACACGAACTACTGCCATTCACCTCCGAATGTGCATGCAACATTTCGCATTCCCTGCTCAAGAGAGATCACGATGCCACCCAAGAAAATTTGGTTCAGTTTGTACTTAGCAGATACCTTCAATCTAACAATCAACATGCCTCATTGGATCATTGAACAAATACACCTGGCACATCAACGATGGTACAAAAAGCAAAAGTCAGTACTTTATGGTTGTTGTGTTCTTACAAGAATCGTTTATCGGTCCTTGGCATATAATGTGCCAATTCAAAGGGCACTTGTTTGGAATAGGGTGCAAGAATTTCAATGAAGACTATCAGTCGCAGGGCCTCCATCCAAGAAAATGAGGGGAGCAGTTCAGATGCCCTGTGCATAGGCCCGAGGTGCTACACTAACATCGGAGACAACCCCACAACTTCCAAGGTGAGTGTAGCCCTTCACTATCAGATTACCATGGCCCAGTGCGGAAGGACCTAATGTGGTGTTCCCACCTATACCAACTGATTTAGAATTCCCTCATGGCTTCACACTGGAGGATCTAACTGATGAAGGGATAGCAAGAATAATTAATGCAATGAATTTGGAAGTTGAAGCAGAGTAGTTAAGTGGGCAACAAACTATCACAGACCAACCCCATCCAATGAACTGGAAGTCGTCGAAGTAGATGAAGATGAAGAGGAGACTGTAGAAGAGGAGCAAGAGGATGAACAAGAAGGACCATCCCACGAAGGAGAGCATGAATATGAGCAAGAAGTTATACCAGAACTTGAAGGTGCCCCTGCCTATATGAAGCAATTAAAACAACTATATGATACCATCAACCAGATCCACGAACAACACAAACTATCCTTGGCAGTAGGAAAGGCCCGAATGAACCAGATCCTTGAAGACGAGGGTGTGGATGAGCAATATAGGGCAACCCTTGATATGATTGTTGATGCATTGGGGGTACCCAAGACAGTGCACACCCCCTTGCATACTCGCAAAGATCGGAGCGAAGACATGGCAGACATCCCCCTAGACTATGGAAACAGATGAATGTCTTGGTATCAGAACCACAAGGCACCACATCCACAACCACGGGCACAACTCACACCATTCATGACACTGATGAAGCCCACACCTCAAGTGCACCCCCGTCACCCCCTTTACATCCCTCCCCTCCAACTCCACCACCTTCACCTCCTACCACCACCATCACCACCACTCTCACAACCTCTGTTGTCAAGATCTTGCTCATGCGCATATAGAGATTACAGACGCAGAAAACACACAGAAAAATAGAGACAACAAGAGATGAGATTAAACACAGTATTGGGTGCAATCTCCCCCCATGCACTCTGTTTCGACAGTCCATAGAGTGCATGTATTTATAGGAACTTTTGATTACGTCGAAAAGAGTGGTTACATGAGGGCGGCTTCGAAAAGCAAGCGTGAAACTAAAAGTTGGTAACTTTTATAGAAAGACATTGCTTCCAATAACAGAAACTGCGGTCTACAACGACCCTTATTCTAACCATTACTTTTCTAACTGTTTCTAACAATAGAACCTTCTACGCAGGTTTATTTACAAGATAAATAATAATTATTCGGATTATCGATATCCTCCCTTTCACGCCTTGCACGCTCCTCATGAACCTTCAGCTGCTATATCAGAAACATCAGAAACACATTAATACATTAATAATATAACACTTTAACAATGCATTGTTCAACATATTCCATGTTACAATCCATCAATGCATTGTTCAACATATTCCATGTTACAATCCAACAATGCATTGGCCAACATATTCCATGTTACAATACAACAATGCATTGTTCAACATATTCCCATATGTTATCCATGTTACAATCCAACAATGCATTGGCCAACATATTCCATGTTACACTCCAACAATGCATTGTTCAACATATTCGATAAGTTATAACATGCCCCTCTGTTGAAAAAGCAACTGATCTCAGTTGATAAAATAATAAACATGGATGGCCAGTCACATGTTTCATCACTGAATAAAGAAAATAGGCATGTGCCATGTAAAACAACATGCATGGAAATGTTCATGGAGCTGTTACTTTTTCCGAAAAACAATTTCAAAAGGTGCACGACTAGTAGTGGTGTGTGCAGTGTTATTGTAAGCAAATCGAAGCAATGGCAACTTTTCATCCCAGTTATTAGGATTATCTAATGAATAACAATGCAATGAATCAAGAATAGTACTACTTGTAGCCTCACTTTGTCCATTACTTTCAGGATGAAATGCAGAGCTAAACTCTATTTTAGAACCAAAATAAAGCAACCCAAAAATGATTACAAAATCTAACATCATGATCAGATAACATTATTTTAGGAAATCCATGATGTGAGAAAATGCATTTAATGAATAATTTTGCAGCTTGAGGTGTAGTCAAAGTTTTTCTACATGGAATGAAATATGCATATTTACTAAACCTATCAACTATTGTCCAAATCATATCATTATGTGATGAAGTGATGGGAAGACCTGTGATAAAATCCATAGAGATTTGTTCCCATGGTTCATTTGGAATGGGAAGTATCATTAATAATCCAAATGGTTTACCATGATGACATTTGACACGCTGACATACAATGCATTGAGAAACATAATGCGCAATATCTTTTTCCATGTGTGGCCAAAAGAAGAAATCTTTGCAAGCAGAAATGGTGATGTGTATGCCTCTATGACCCATGTAAGATGGTTCATGCATTTCTTTAATGACAAAATCTTTAAAATCTTGGGTTATGCACAATCTATATTGAAAATAAAGAAAACCATTATGAAATGTATAATGTTCATTAGATAAAGATGCACTATTGTTGAAGTCATGCCATGCACTTGAAAAATACAAATCAAATGCATAAGTGGAAACCATTTCTTGAAAAGAATGTATTTGGATGGCAAAAACATTATGCAAAACAACAGAATGCGAAGGAAAACAGCTAAGAGCATCAGCTACAACATTAGCTTACCAGGCTGATATTGTATCATGGATTGGAAATTTTGAATGAATGATGCCCATTTAAGATGCCTATCAGAGATTAAAGTTTGACTTAATAAATGCTTAATAGCTTGTTGATCGGTTTTGATTAAGACCTTAGAGCCCATAAGTTAGTGTTTCCATATTCGCAAAGCATGCACAACCGCTAACAATTCTTTATCGTATGTACTATAATTTTGTTATGAGGGCTTTAGCTTCCTACTCTCAAATGCAATGGGATGGTCATTTTGCATTAAAACAGCACCTATTCCTGAACCACTAGCATCAATAACAACATGAAAGGGTTGTGAAAAATCAGGTAATTGTAAAACAGGTTCATGTGAAAGTGCATGTTTCAGTTTTTCAAATGACTGTTGTTGGGTAAGTCCCCTTGCAAATTTTATTTTCTTTTTCAACAACAAGGTAAAAGGCAATGCTAAATAAGAGAAGTTTCGAACAAACTTCCTATAGAAACTAGCCAACCCAAGAAAAGAACGAACATCATTGACGGATTGTGGTTTAGGCCATTCTACTATAACTCTAATCTTTTTTTTGTGGATCCACATGCACACCTTCACTTGAAATAATATGTCCTAAATATTCTAGCTTACGTTGAAAGAAGTAAATCTTTTCAGGATTAGCATAAAGTGTGTTCTCTCGTAACAAATGAAAAACTGTTTCAAGATGCTTTTCATGTTCACTATCATTCTTATTATAAACAAGTATATCATCAAAGAATACAAGAAAAAAAGCTTGATAATCAAGAAAAATATTGTTCCTCATTCGTGCAAATGTAGCAGGGGCATTACTCAGTTCAAAATGCATTAGCATAAATTCATAATGGCCAGTTTGAGTTCTAAATGCAGTCTTAAAAATATCACTTTGTGTCATAGGAATTCTGATGGTAACTTGTTTTAAGATCAATTTTACTAAAGACACGAGCTCCTCGTAACTTATCTAAGAGATCATCTATTCGAGGAATAGGGTATCTATTCTTTATTGTGATCTTGTTAAGGGCTCTATAATCAATGCACGTTCGATAAGTTTTATTCTTCTTCTCTACTAAGAGAACTGGTGCTCCAAATGGGGAAGAACTAGGCATTATAAGTCCTTTCTGTAGTAGGTCTTTTACTTGATTTTCTATTTCCTTTTGATGTAGTGGGCCATGTCTATAAGGTGCTTTATGAGGAGGAGAACTACCAGGGACTAAGTCTATGCTATGGTCAAAGGATCCTCGAGATGGTGGTAGTTTACAGGGATACTCAGACATAAAACAATCCTTATAACTACTCATGAAAGGTTTATATGCATCAGGAAGTGTATAAGTATAATCATTGATGACATTGACAAAAACAATGCATGAGTTAAATCCTTTCCTAAATGCACGCTTTACTTGAGTATGACTAATCAATGGAAATGGCTGGAAATCATGTCATGCAGAAAAAGTAATGACTTGACCTTTATATTCAAAGTTAAAAGTTATGTGTATGGTAGACAATACGTGGGTTATAATGGTGACGAAAAGGCATACCTAGTATAACATCATAAGATTACAAAGGTGCAATTAAAAATGTGCGTGAACCAACATATGGGCCTATGCTAATCGTAACATCTTGCACTTCTCGTGTTACATTATAACGACTACCTTGAAATGCAACTTTCACTTTATACAAGGAAGGAAATGTTTGTAATTTAAGTTCTTGTACTAATAAATGTGAAATGAAGTCATGTGAACTACCATCGTCATGTAAAATTTTAACTAGTTTGTTATTTATTGTACCCTGCATGCAAAGTAGAGAGCGAAGAGAGATATCATTACCCAAGGTACTTAAGTCCTTATCCAATGATTCCTCTGTCCAAATAGGAGGAATTTCTTCATTATGGACCTCCATGTTATGCAATTGACCTGTAGCAGTTTCATGTGAAGAGGTCGCAATCTGCACCTTATTTTTGTATGTCCAGGTTTACCACAATTCCAACAAGTGATTTATGGTCGCTTCTGTTGGGCATCCACCACTGAAGTTTGAAGGGTAGGTGGTTTGGCTGGTTGGAGAGATGAAGCAACAGGTGGAGTTGAGTAATTGGATTGTGGAGGACGAGGAAAACTAGGGTAAGATGGGGCATTAAAAGTATGCTTCATAGGAAATATAGGTTTAACATAAAGTGATCGTTGTCATGGTTGTTGTTCAAGTGTTGCCTCAGGTAAAGGTGAATTAATGTAATCCTCCATGGTGCTCTTGGACCCTTAAGCTAGTGCTTTCCTCTCGGGATGTACCCTCAGAAAATGTGCCCTAGCAGAAAAGTAACCTATCTGCATGTACCCTGATGTACCCTGACAGGATGTACCCTGACAGGATGTACCCTGTCTAGACGTACCCTAGTGTACCCTGAGAAGTGTACCCTCAGAAGTGTACCCTGAGAAGATGTACCCTCAGATGCGGCGTGTCGCGTCGCACCGTGCCGCCTTGAAAATTGCAAGTTATGTTAAATTTAAGGAGAGAGAACTTAAGTATTAATACCAAGAGATGGAGGATTGGTTAAAGTACTTCCCTTGAAAGTAGGAGGTTGTGGGTTCAAATCCTCCTACCTTAGGGAATCTAAACAACTCTATTGCCACTCAAAATTAAAATTGCCTCGCGCGTAGCCAACAGTCGCCAAGGGAGCCTTGGGTGCCAATGTTGCCAATGTATTGCCTAAGTTATTTGCCTTAGTCGACGCCTTGGAGTAAACGTAGGTGAAAACGTAGGTTCTGGTTCTGGAACTGGAACTGGAACAGAAACAAGAACACGAACCGGAATCGGAGATGGAGACGGAGACGGAATCGGAATCGCGAACACAGAACAGAACCCTCCGTATTGACGCATGCAGAGCTCTGATACCACTGTTGTCAGGATCTTGTTCAAGCGCATACAGAGATTACAGACGCAGAAAACACACAGAAAAATAGAGACAACAAGAGATGAGACTGAACACAGTATTGGGTGCAATCTCCCCCCATGCACTCTGTTTCGACAGTACACAGAGTGCATGTATTTATAGGAACTTTTGATTACATCGAAAAGAGTGGTTACATGAGGGTGGCTTCGAAAAGCAAGCGTGAAACTAAAAGTTGGTAACTTTAATAGAAAGGCCTAAAAGTTGGTAACTTTTATAGAAAGGCATTGCTTTCAATAACAGAAACTGCGGTCTACAACGACCCTTATTCTAACCATTGCTTTTCTAACTGTTTCTAACAATAGAACCTTCTATGCAGGTTTATTTACAAGATAAATAATAATTATTCGGATGATTGATATCCACCCTTTCACGCCTTGCACGCTCCTCACGAACCTTCAGCTGCTATATCAGAAACATCAGAAACACATTAATACATTAATAATATAACACTTTAACAATGCATTGTTCAACATATTCCATGTTACAATCCATCAATGCATTGTTCAACATATTCCATGTTACAATGCAACAATGCATTGGCCAACATATTCCATGTTACAATCGTACAATGCATTGTTCAACATATTCCCATATGTTATATTCCATGTTACAATCCAACAGTGCATTGGCCAACATATTCCATGTTACACTCCAACAATGCATTGTTCAATATATTCCATAAGTTATAACAGCCTCAGATTCCACTTCCCATACAGCAGCACAAACTGTGAGTCAACCCTCACAATCCACACAACCTGAGACCACCCCGAGTGTAAATACTACTAATGACACTGTAATTCTAACCGTATCCACTAAAATCCCCATTCCCCCTATCACACTTTCCGGTGGTTTATATTCACAACTGCACACACCACTTTACACCTTCACGACCATCACCACACCGACAATTCCCATGTGCACAATCACTCCCACGACAGCATCCACATATGACTCCATGGACATATCACCACTTCTGCACCTCTTCCTCCCCCCATATTCCCACAATCTCCCATTCCCCCACCACCCACTTCACCCTTCTCAAGCACAGCATACACACTCCCTTTCCCTTTTCCCTACCCTCCCGCATTCAACACCTTCCCAACATCCACTCCTGTCAATAACGTATTTTATACTTTGTACCAATGTATGTCTCAATTACAACAACATTACCAGCATCTAGATGCTCAGCATACGAATTTGTTTTGAACCCATGAAATATTACAAGGGAGATTCATTAACTTAGAGAAGGACAAGAGGCTATTACAACAGCAGTTTAATACCTTGCAGGCACCACATGATCAGTTAGTAGCCAATCCAGCCCAGCTAGATACTGAAGAAAAACAGCAACTCGATGAAATGTTACACGCCTAGATCACCGACAGTCTCAAGCTTCGACGTGTTGATATATTTAGGTAGTGATGTGTGTGAACACTCTAGGACTGCCGGGGCACTTTTTTCCCTCTTTAGGAGGTTTTTTTCCCCCGGCTTGTATATACGCCTATTGCCCTAATGGGCTACTTATCTTTGTACATTCTCTAGTAATACATTCAGTCTTGTGTGTTGTGCTCCAAGCTTCTTCTTCTTCCTTGTGCTGTTCGCGTGCTTCCACAGACGTCTAACTCCAATAATTGGTATCAGAGCAGGTCGTCGCTTCTTCTAGGGTGCCATCGACACTCCTCCGTTTGCAGTCTTAGATTCGCGCGAAATTTGGTGAGCATACTAAGGGTGTTTTCGAGATCAAAACAGCTTTGCTGTGTGGTGCCAAAATCGCGATCTGAGCTCGTTTCGGCCTCCGAACGCACTATCGCAGCGCTTGGGCAGGCTATTTCGTCCTTTTGTGCCAAAGGTATACCATTTTCTGTTCGCCAGTTTAAGCGTCTCGAAGTCTGCTACAGGTCTAGCAGAACTCGTTTGGGCAGTTCTGTTCAACTTTTTTAGATACAGTCAATTTTCTGCATCAAGGTATTTTAGTCACCGGCCATGGCTGAAAGCAGTGATGTATTCCGTATGTTGGCTGTTGAGGATAAGTTGGATGGTACCAACTACCCATTATGGGCTTATATGATGCGACATGTACTGGTTGCAAAAGGATTGTGGAACATTGTGCAGGGTGTTGAAAGACGTCCTGTTACACCTGTAACGACACGTACTACAAATAGAGGTGTTGGAGCTGATGAAGATGGTGTCAAAGATGATATTCCGCAGATTCCTGTTCGTGCTGTTGTTTCTGTTGCACCTACTATAGAGCAGATTCGTTGGGATGGCAGAGATGCCCAAGCACATGCATTGATAGCTTTGTCTGTCAAACGTGCCATTATTCCTCACATTCGCTCTTGCAGAACAGCAAAGGATGCTTGGGATACACTTACCACTTTGTACCAGGCTAGGAATGAGGCTCGTGTTGCTTACCTCCGAAAACAGTTGGAGAGTGAGCGCATTAATGAAGGTGATTCTATGGACAGTTTTCTTACAAAGATCAAAGACCTGAAGGAACAATTGATTTCTGCTGATGAGGTTATACCAGATAGCTCACTTGTGCAGACCGTTCTGAATGGTCTTCCTGATTCATATCAGAGTTTTGCCTCTACTCTTCGGTTGATGATGAAAGGCAATCCGAATGCCTTATCATTTGAGGAATTAGTCTCTGTTCTATTGCAAGAAGATCAGTCCAGGCAGAACAGGTCCATTATGCGTGTTACAGATCAAGCTTTCCTGGCTAGTCAGAAGGGCAAAGGAAAATGGAGCTCTTCTACTAGTAAGCAGAAATCTGCAAATGCTGCACATTCAAAGAACCAAGACAAAGATGAGAAAAAATCAGAAAAGCAGAAATTGTTTTGTAAGTACTGTAAAGGCAATGATCATATCATAAAGAACTGTCCAAAACTGGCTGCTAAAGAGGCAAAGAAGAAAGAGGCTGGAATGGTTGTTGCAGAGGCCTCTACACCAAAAACAGAGTCTGCAAATCTTGTGCAGGAAGAAGAATGGGCGTTTACTACTGTCTGCAGTTTTGACCCATCTTCTCCTGATCAGTGCATGTCTGCAGTAGACTCAGATGTTTGGTACTTTGTTAGTGGGGCGACCAAACATATTACCTCGCAGCGCAGTTTCTTCTCTTCACTCGAGCCTGCTCCTACAGGGAATACTATCAAATGCGCCAATAACTCCTCTTATCCTGTTATGGGAGTTGGTAAGATCATTCTGACTACTGCTGATGGTAGTTCTTTCACTTTGTCAGATGCTTTATTTGTGCCAGGGATCAAAAAGAATATGTTATCAGTTTCTGCATTAGCCAAGATTGGCTTGGTTGTGAAATTTGTTGATGACAGGTGTACAGTCCATGATCTCGCAAATGGCGATGTGATTATTGCTTCTGGCATTTTATGTCGTGGGCTGTATAAGCTCATAGACTATGAAAGATCTGTGAATGATTCGGCATGTGCAGTTCATGATTCTCAGGCTATGTCAGATGCAAAGCTTTGGCATGCACGCTTTGGTCATCTGAATTTTGCTAGTTTGTTACGCCTGCAGAAATCTGAAATGGTGTCCTCTTTGCCCAAACTTGAGGCACCTGGAAAACATGTTTGTGAAGGCTGTATTTTGGGCAAAATGCAGCGTTCTTCCTTTCCAAAAGATGCTTCAGTTCGGGCTACGCAGAAATTGCAGCTTGTACATAGTGATGTCTGTGGTCCTATGCAGACACCCTCTTTTGGAAATTACCTTTACTTCGTGACTTTCATTGATGATTTTTCCAGGCATGCATGGGTATATCCACTCAAAGCAAAGTCCGAAGTGTTCATGTGCTTCAAACAGTTTTTGGTTTTGGCTGAAAATCTGTCAGCATGTAAAATGGGCACCCTCCGTTCTGATCGAGGGGGGGAATATATGTCTTCAGATTTTAATGCATTTCTGGCTGAACGTGGGATAAAACACCAGTGTACAGTGCCGTATACACCTCAACAGAATGGAGTTGCTGAACGGCAGAACAGGTCTCTCATGGAGATGGCGAGGTGTATGGTCAAGAGTCAGGCTTTACCTCATAGTTTCTGGCTTGAGGCTGTCATGTGTGCAGCATATGTACTGAACAGGTGTCCCACTAAAGCGTTGCAGTCTATCACTCCATATGAGGCTTGGCATGACCGCAAGCCATCTGTTGCTCATCTGCGTGTTTTTGGTTGTTTGGCATATGCATTAGTGCCTGAACAACATCGCAGAAAATTGGATGATAAGGCAGTAAAATGTATGTTTGTTGGGTACAGTTCTGAAAGTAAAGGCTATCGTCTGTATCATCCACAAACTAAACGCATTCTGGTTAGCCGTGATGTTGTCTTTGTGGAAGATGCTATTCAGCCATTGCTTTCATGTACTAAGGAGACATCTGTTAGCTCCAAAGAGATGTATGATACTTTGATGCCTCTTTTTACAGGTGGACAGTCTAGTGCTGGTCCAAATGAGGCAACTTCTCAGCCTTTGCAGGTTTCATATGATGATGCAGATCATTCCATTTCTGATGCAGATTTACATGATGCACTTGCTGATGAGAGAGCTGATATTGAGCAGGCAAAAACTATGCCAAAATGGCTGGTGCAGACTTTGCGTGACAGCAAATTAGATGCACCTTTGTCATATCGTACTCGTTCAGGCTCTCATAGTGCCTCCTTTGCATCAGATTGCTATGCTATGGCTGCATCTAGTCTCTGTGATGAGAATGAGCCTGTTTCTTTTGATGAAGCACAAAATTCAGAAAATTGGATGGCTGCTATGCAATGTGAATATGATGCTATAATGAAGAATGGTACATGGTCTTTATGTGACTTGCCTCTTGGCAAGAAGGCCATTGGCACTAAGTGGGTATACAAGCTGAAGCGTAAACCTGATGGTACAGTTGACAGGTATAAGGCTAGGCTTGTTGCAAAGGGTTATGCGCAAGAAAGAGGCATTGATTTTGATGAGACCTTTGCACCTACATGCCGTATGACTACTGTTCGGAGCATTTGTGCACTTGCAGCCCATCATGGTTGGAATGTACATCAGTTGGACATTAAAACAGCATTTCTAAATGGTGACTTGCATGAAGAAGTGTATGTTTTTCAGCCCCGTGGCTTTGTGCAGAAAGGGCATGAAAACCAGGTGTGCAGGTTAAAGAAGGCGTTATATGGTTTAAAGCAAGCACCACGTGCTTGGTATGAGAAGATACATGCCTATCTGATTGCACATGGTTTTGAGAACAGTCCAACTGAAAGCACCTTATATGTTAAGCGTGCTAATGATGTGCTTCTGATCATCGTTGTCTATGTTGATGACATGCTGCTCACTTGTCCTATTGAGACACATATTGCTGATTTTAAGGCTGATTTGCATGCCTCATTTGAGATGTCTGATTTGGGGCATTTGCATCACTATTTGGGCATTCAGTTTATGCACGTTGATGGTGGAATGGCTTTTTGTCAAACGAAATATATTGACACATTATTGCAGCGTTTTGGCCTTGAAGACTGTAAGCCTATTGCCACTCCTATGGAGACAGGTTTACGATTGAGTCTTCATGATGCTGGAGATGCATTTGATGCTGTTCTCTATCAGCAGGCTGTTGGATGCTTGATTTACTTAATATGCATTACTTGGCCAGATATTCAGTTTGCTGTCTCACAGATGAGCAGGTTTATGCATTGCCCAGGAGTCACGCCTTGGAAAGCGGTTAAGCGCATCTTTCGCTACTTGAGTGGTACTCGGCTACTTGGGTTGTTTTATCCCAAGGGGGGATCACTACCGCCAGATTTGCATGCTTTTTCTGACTCAGATTGGGCTAGTTGCTATGACACTCGTGTGTCCACCAGTGGTTTTTGCTTCATGCTTGGTAGCTCATGTATATCTTGGTTGAGCAAGAAGCAGCCTACTGTGGCCACTTCCAGTTGTGAGGCTGAGTATAGGGCAGCTTTCACAGTGACTGTTGAGTGTGTGTGGCTCAGATGCCTTATGGCTGATTTGGGTGTTGGCGAGTCTTCTGCCACCACCATCTTCACTGATAGTCAGAGCGCATTGGCAGTTGCGAGGAACCCTGTGTTCCATGCTCGCACTAAGCACATTGAGGTGCATTATCACTATGTCAGGGAGAGGTTCTCTGCTGGGGAGATCAGCTTGGCATATGTGCCCACGCAGGAGAACATTGTAGACCTTTTCACGAAGGCTCTGCCTAGGGAGAAGTTTGAAGCTTTCCACAAAGCTTTGGGCTTACTTCCTTTTGTGGAGTGATTTCCACATAGCTTGGCACTTCCTTATACATGAGTGCCAACTCCTTGTTCACCACATCACTCCCAGGGGGGATTTGTTGATATATTTAGGTAGTGATGTGTGTGAACACTCTAGGACTGCCGGGGTACTTTTTTCCCTCTTTAGGAGGTTTTTTTCCCCCGGCTTGTATATACGCCTATTGCCCTAATGGGCTACTTATCTTTGTACATTCTCTAGTAATACATTCAGTCTTGTGTGTTGTGCTCCAAGCTTCTTCTTCTTCCTTGTGCTGTTCGCGTGCTTCCGCAGACGTCTAACTCCAACACGACGTAACCTCACATTGCTATGAAAACACATGTCCGCAGCACTCGAAGAGAATAAAACACGGCAGAAACAGAATGAAGAAAACCTAGAAGCAGCAATGGAGGGATCCCCGTAGGAAATTGACCCAGAGCACTTCAAGGCCATCCCATCAAAAAATATGCAAATCGTGTTGGAAACACACGCCGATCTCCTAGAAGCACACGCTTCCTTAAAAGGAGAGTGGGATGACCTACTAAAGCAGCTGGTAGCTCAGCAAGAGTCACCAAAAGAAGTCACAGCCACAACTGACACATCTAAAGAGGTCAGAGAACTCAGAGCACAACTGGAAGAACTGCAAAATAAACTTCTTCAATATGAGCATCAAACCTCTCCCCTTGTGGAGCCGGAGCCTGAGGACTTAGTTCCAATTGAAGTTGAGGAGTCTTTTGAGGATCCATATGTACCCATGCCTGCACCAGGGGTAAGCAAACAGAGGAAGGAATGGACACAATTGAGATCGAAGCTCCTCAATGGATGTGAAAATTAGAAAAGGTTGCCCCAACCCATCATGAGAGAGTTGCAGTACAGATACAATCTATGTACTGATTGGAAGAAGTGGTCATCAAATCGAATTACTTCAGAAACCTCTCCCATCATCGGTGGATTGGCACGTCCGATGATTTGTATGTTCCATTCTGCGTATTAATGGTAGATTATAATGCTGAAATCAAGTAGCGCACAACAAAAGAACCAACCTCGGTAACACAATTTGTACCAGATGACATTCTTGCAAGTGCCACACACGGGAATATATTTCAACCCACCTGGAGGATACGCCTACTCGAAACATACCCCGAGATGGTACACACTTGGAATAAGTATAACCCATGCTACTACCCTATCTTTCGATGAAGGTCATGGCCGGAGTACATCAAAACAGTTTTGACAGTTAAAGGATGTAACAAATGGTTAAACTATGTGTACTTGGCACCACCTCGTGGCCAACCTACGGTTGCTTATATGATTTCAACCATTTGGCATTGGGCGATCAGATTAAAAAATCTACCAGACATCATGGCACAGATGCGCCTCAAAATATTTGAGCTAATGCTGGTTACATTCAGGACCTTTAGAAATGTCAAAGAACCTGATCTGTCGGCTCTCGGATTCAATGAAGGCAAACAGGATCTTGTTTATGATATGAGCACCACACCATCCATCAATGTCATCTATGCATTGTCGTAGAGATATTCATCTCTACTCGTATGTCTTGATCAAAGTCTTGGATTATTATCTTGGTATTACACCTTGTGGAATCCAAGGGAGTGAGGAAGATCTGATCCAGTATGATACGAATGATAGAAAAGGACAAGAATTGATTCTTTACCAATTCATATAGTTTAAATCATATGATTCGGAAAGTTAGAGATCTCTATTTATAAAAGAAAAAAAAGAAGTTTGTGATGGACCACAAGTACATGCAAGTAAGGAGGAGGTCTGCGTTGATCTGAAGAAAAAGGAGTTCACAAAAGGAAAGGTAGACATGTGCGCGTGAATAGAATGGACGGCCGATTGCCAAAAAGATAGGAGGAGAAAATCATCGAAGGAAAAAGGAGTGGGGGCATGGTCTTTGGGGGGAGAATTAGCCCGTTTTTCTTTCTCTCCTCGGTGGATGCGAAGAACTCCATATCCAGCTATCTCCTAGTCCTCCGTTTCTCTAGTGGGTAACTACGTTCTGGCCGTTTTTCTTCCTTCAGTCATCTTAGATCGCCTTAATCAAGTCTCCCGGCACGCCTCCTGTTGCCACACCCCTCCGTGTTCGAACAATTGTGACTTCTTCGGGTCTGCAACCACAATCATGAATCTCTGATGTTCCTGCTGGCTTCACTTTTTGGGCAACGAGCGGAATGAAAAGAAGAAGGTTCTGTCACCATTAAGATGCGCACATACTGAAGGACGGAATGATGAAGAGTGGAGCTCTCTCGCTCTGATCACGACCAAGGGGATGACAACACTCATCAGCTAGCTTCCATCATCCGTTAACGCGTGATCTTTATTTGTTCGAAGTTTTGAAAAACTATATCATATCGACGCAAATCATCTCTCAGAGAAAAAAAAATGCTGCTGTGGAGGAGCTGAAGGCAGAACGCTGGAGGAGGGAGGGTGAACAATTCTGAGTGCTCAGGGATCCATATGTTTTTTCTGACATCATTCGGTGATTTCTTGGGACAACACAACAGACACCCGACTTCATCTTCACTATGGTCTATACTTGATCTCTGATGCTTTGCCGTCGAAGCCATCCGACAAGGATACTCTGTATGCCCATTCTCGAATGATAATAATACACTACTCTGCCGTTCTGCCATATCCAATTATTGTATGCCAGTGGTCATCCTTCAACCTGAATTCACTGGCGCACAAATCTTTATGCTATGATGTTCAGATTCTGATGATGCGCAGAATTCTAGAGTTTTTTTTCTATGCTATGGAGAAAGAAGCTGTCGAATTGCACCATCTGCTATAATACTCCTCCATCATATCTTTGAAACTATGATTACTGAAAGGCAAAAGTTTGATGCTATAAAGTGACGCTGACGAGAAGAAAAGACGTGCGCTATCTCATGAGCTGCTCGGTGATTCATCATTAGTTATTCCTCTTCAGTTATAGCCTGGACAAGCTCGTGATCTGCACTAAGATTTAACAGAAGTTTCTCAAGTGATTTTCTAATTTTGATGGAAAGAGAAGATGAAGACAGATTCGGATGAAAATTTCGAAACAATTATCTCTAACAAGAACTCTAATGCTGCTCTAATTGACAGAAGCATTATCTGACAGCGATGCTACATGCGAATTGAATGAGGCCCAACTACTCATATGACGCTTGATGTTCACATGGATAATGATGAAGGCTAAGCTTCTGAAACAGATGATCTATCACAACGTGCTGAAGATGCTTCGACAACGCCATTATTCTACTATGTTATGATGCTTTTTTTTTCTGGTGAGGAGTTTTGATTGAGTTATTCAATAAAGAATCGTCATGACTTAGTATGCGCTTCAACTCATGCTTTCCAATAGGTTTAATTGCACATGATAATTTAGTTTTGTATTCATAGTGTCCTGCAGATGGGAGTTGAGCTTTTACGATGGATTTAGTGTTTATGTTTAACGTTAATGATCCCTGCGCTATCATAAAAGACCATGATTGTAGCTAACACGAGCGATAATACTGATAATATGGTTTGAAGCTATGAACAACGTAAAAGTTATATAACAATTTGACGATTAAGATGGTTAAGATTATGAGAGTTATGATTTAGCATGCCAATGTTTTCTGTGTGTCCGGTTTGCTCATGAAACTTTTAATGTTTGTTTTAAAGATATATCAAATGCTGAATATCGACATTGCTTAGATCCTTTTCCATACGTTTATGCTTCCAACTTGTTTCTTATGCATTGATTCTTAGTTATTTATGGAAGATAACTCTTGTTTCAATAAGAAGATAAGCGAATTTCACCTGTAATGTGAACTCAAAAACAACTATAGATAAAGATTTGAAGAGGTTGGAAATTAAATTGAAATCCTTGAACGGAAAGGTTGATATAGCTTGAATCAAACTAGTAACAACTCGGAAATTTGTTTATGGCTTACTATCAAAAAATGTTATGATTCCTAAGTCTTGGCATAATCTCTTGTGAAAATTAAAGAGTTTATATTTTATCAGCAATTACCTTGTTCGAAGGTCTTATGATTTTATCTTCTTTCAAACTTCTAAGAGATAATTTGATTATAAGTGTCGTTATCCACAAAAATATTCGGGAAGACGTGATAAGTTTTATGTTATTGCTCTCCTCGTCTTCTCTTTGTTCTAACTTATCTTTGTGAGTTTCCATTACATCCTTTGTGTCTCCATTTTCCCTGAGTTTGCTTCAAACACCCTGCGTGTGCCGTACTTTCGGCGGTCGCCCTGATCCACCGACCGACGCTTTCGCGCCGATAGCGTGGCATGCTCGTATCAAGTATTTACCAGCCTACTTCAAGCAAACGTTTGAGGAAATGTTTGTCACAAGGTTCTGGGAATATCGTTCAGAGATATTTATACCCAGACCATCTCATCTCTTACAGTTATTTGCCGTTGAATAGGCTCTATACTCAGAACAGCCACGCATGCCACATCCGGAGGTACTTGGCCAGTAGACTAGGATGCCCTACTCACCGACTTGGCAAAATGATTGAGATTAATAGAACACCACCTAGCGACAGACGTGGTGGAATACTACATCCAACAGACCACTCAAGAAGAGTCTGTCAGAGACGAGAGACGCGAGAGAGGAGGGAGTGTTAGCAGTGGTCAGGGCGGTCAAGGACTTACAAGACAAGGGAGCCAACGAGAAGGGCCAAGCAGGCAAAGAAGTCAAAGAAGATCTCACAAATAGGCCTATCAGTTTCTTTTTTCATGAATTAATATTTCCCAAATAGTGATTTTAATCACTCCACATCATTGTAATTACCATTCCACCTTTTTGTAGCTCCACTTTGTGCAAGCCAAGGAGTCCTTGAGCTTGAGAAGCATTAGAAGTACCTACCTATCAATTTTCATATTTTTTAGAATCCTTTACAGCCCTCAAATAGGCCCTAAAACCTAATTTTTAACTAGGCCGGACACTAGGTCTGGAAAGGGTCAAAGCTAGACAAAAACTATAAATAGATCTAGAAAGCTCATTTTTGAGGTTAGCTTGTTGTAAAATTGAACTGGTATGAGCACTTTTGAGTAATCAAGAAGAACTCCGTTGTCTCTCTCTTTGTTCTTGCCATGTGTGCGCATGTGTGTGAATGTGTGTGCATGTAGTGTGCTTCTCACTCACACATTTGTGCCATCACTTGTTCGAGGTCTTCATACCATCCTCACGTCTTCCCGGATTGACATTAAAGAAGGTGCTACTCATCACTGAGCTACAATACATGTTTGTGTACATGTTTTTGCAATAAGCTCAGAGCTTTATGCACAGTGTCATTAATTCATCAATGGCATTTTATACTTCATAATTTTTCTTCTTTAAAGGGAGAGTGCATTAAACATCAACTTTTCATATTATGATAATAGACAATTCAGAGAACAAAATACATAAACCTGGTTCTAATTGCCTATATCCATAAGCCATCACCGTGCAGATGCATCCTCAATCTCACGACTTAGCAGTAATCTGTATGCATAGGTCATTTCCTCATGAAGTCCGCGTGGGGAACTTGGATAGAGCATCTGCCCCTCAAACGGATGGCATGGGTTCAATCCCCTCAGAGCGCAATCACATGGCCATCGACCCTAAGCTCTGATACCACTATAATGAAATCTCTTTTACTCCTCTACTGCTTCTCAGTCAACGTCTGCGAGCACACACACAGAGAAATGTTCGTTTTTCCTCCTAGCCGCGTCTGAGCTGCTCCCTCTAAATGACTCATGTGTAAGAGTTCTCTCTCATGATTTCTCTCTCTAGTTCTCTCTCATGTGGCAAAACATGCCACCTCATCTTACTAGAGGTGTTCCCATGCAACACCCATGATATGACACTGCCAATGTGGTTTGATTTTTAGTAAATATGGTGGTGGAAAAAGTGACATGAAGAATTTTCATTGAGGGCTAATATTTTTGGTGGTATCACTATCAAACCACCAAAAATCTAATTCAGCAACTAGCTTAAAATAATCGTACGTCGATGGATGATAACTATCTTGATGAAGTGTATTCTTCATTTTGCACCAAGTTTGCAAATTGAATTTAGAGGCAACCACCTGTCTTACCATCAAAGAGTAGAAGGAAAAATTAGATACGAATTTGATAAACCATAATAAATAGTACGAATAATTGAACTATCTAGAAAAATTTCATTTGTAGTAATCAACTTGCACTACAAGAAAAAGGGGGGCGTAGCGACGCCCCCGAATCGGGAAAAAAACGAAAACCGTCGCTTATGCGATGAAATCGTCGCATAAGCAACGGTAAAAAAATCAGATTTTCTTTTTTGGCCGAGCATCGTCGCATAAGCGACGGTAGCGTCACTTATGCGATGCAACACCAAAGCGTCGCTAAGTGCGTCGCTAACTAGCGACGCACTTAGCGACGTTGGCAAACTGCAGAGCGTCGCATATGCGACGCTCTAGAATGTAAAAAAAAAAATTTCAATTCTCCCGGCACATTTGTGCCGGGCCTTGAACGCAAGACCGAGAGAGAGAGAGAGAGAAAGAGCGCGCGCGAGAGGGAGAGAGAGAAGGGAGACGGTTGACAGGTATGCGCACACACACTTACACACACACACATATACACGCATAGACACACACACACATACGCATAGACACACACACATACACACAAATACACACACATAGACACACATACACAAGACGTGCACACACATACACACACATAGACGCTCACACACATACACACACATATACACACACAGACATATACACACATAATGATGCATCCACACACATACACATGCATACACACATAGACACACATATACACACACACATATGCATACACACACACATAGAGAGACATACACACACATACACATACATGCATACACACACACATAAACACATACACACACACACATACACATAGACACACACACATATAGTATATACACACACATGCACACATAGACACATACACACATACACATGCATACACACACATACACATGCAAACACACATACAGACACATATACACACACATACACACACATATATGCATACACACACATAGAGAGACATACACACATAAACACATACATGCATACATTTGCATACATAATGCATATGCATATGCATATAATGTACATACATACTTACATGCATACATAATGCACATGCATAGATACATACACACACACAGATACATACACACATAGACACATACACACACATGAACACATACATACTCATAGATACACACACATACACATAGACACACACACATACACACACAGACACACATACACATAGACGTGCACACACATACACACACATAGACGCTCACACACATACACACATAAATACACACACAGACACATACACACATAATAATGCATCCACACACATACACATGCATACACACATAGACACACATATACACACACACACATATGCATACACACACACATAGAGAGACATACACACACATACACATACATGCACATTGCATACACATACACACATAAAACACATACACACACATAGACACATACACACATAAACACATACACACTGATAGGTACACACACATACACATAGACACACACACACATATATTATATACACACACATGCACACATAGACACATACACACATACACATGCATACACACATACAGACACATATACACACACATACACACACATATATCCATACACACACATAGAGAGACATACACACATAAACACATACATGCATACATTTGCATACATAATGCATATGCATATGCATATAATGTACATACATACTTACATGCATACATAATGCACATGCATAGATACATACACACACATAGATACATACACACATGGACACATACACACACATGAACACATACATACTCATAGATACACACACATACACATAGACACACACACATACACACACATACACACGTAATAATGCATACACACACATACACATGCATACACACATACAGACACATGTACACACACATACACACATAATGATGCATACACACACATACACATGCATACACACATACAGACACATGTACACACACATTCACACACATTCACACACATATACATACATGCATACATATTGCATATGCATATGCATACATACATACTTACATGCATATGCATACACACACACATATGCATACATACATACTTACATGCACATGCATACACATGCATATGCATATGCATACATAATGCATATGCATATGCATACATAATGCATATGCATATGCATACATAATGCATATGCATACATAATGCATATGCATATGCATACATAATGCATATGCATATGCATACATACATACTTATATGCATACATAATGCACATGCTTACATATACTGTCATAATGTATACACACACACATACACACATAGACACATACACACATAATTATGCATACACACACATACATATGCATACATACATGCATACACATACACACACATAGATACATACATACACATAAATACATACACACTCATAGACACACACACATACACATAGACACACACACATACACATGGACACACACACATATACACACACATACACACATAGACACATGCACACGTAATGATGCATACACACATACACATGCATACATAGACACACATAATAATGCATACACACACATACATATGCATACACACACATGCATACAAACATATACACACATATACACACACACATGCATACACACATATACACACACATATACACATACACATGCATACACACACACATGCATACACATACAAACACATATACACACACACATACACACATAGATACATACACACGTAATGATGCATACACACATACACATGCATACATAGACACACATAATAATGCATACACACACATACATATGCATACACATACATATGCATACATACATGCATACACATACACACTTAGACACATAGACACACATAGATACATACATACACATAAACACATACACACTCATAAACACACACACATACACATAGACACACACACATATACACACACATACACACATAGACACATGCACATGCAATGATGCATACACACGTACAAATGCATACATAGACACACATAATGATGCATACACACACATACATATGCATACACACACATATGCATACATACATGCATACACATACACACATAGATACATACACACACATAGATACATACATATACATAAACACATACACACTCATATAGACACACACATACACATAGACAACACACACATATACCTACACACATACACACATAATGATGCATACACACACATACACATGCATGCACACACATACACATGCATACACACACATACACGTATATATATATTGATTTCTAAGCATTTTGTTTTATATGTTAGGTATTATGGATCCCAGTAAAGAGAGAAAGGCGAAACTCACTCTCATAAAAAGTCTTATGAGAGCAAGAGTTCCGTCAGATACTCTAGGGGCCATAATGCGGGACTACGCAGAGATGTCCGATGAGGAGCTGGATTATACGATCCAGATGCTTACGCGATCAGACGAGGGCTCTTCTACGGATCCACATGCAGGAAGAGAGCTATCTGCTCATAGGTATGTTTTTTTCATAATTTTTTTTAATGATATTATAGCACATATTTTTATTTATTTCTATCTATCTATTTTCAGGACACCTATACCACCTCCAGCACGTGATAGCAGAGCAGAGACGTTGCCTATGAGGACATGCATAGGCACGTTAGGACTAGAGTGCGACATAGAGCTAGAGGGGAATATTGTACACATAGGAAATGGATTGGAGTTCAAGAGGAGAATGCGTGCACTATGCGACTCTTACCTGCGTTTTATCCACTTACCGTGGAAGTAAGTAAAAGTTTTACATATAAATTGAAATATATATCTTATGTTTTATTTATATTATGTTTTTTATTTTTGTAGTGAGCATGATGAGAGGGATAAAAAGTACGTGCTCAGTTCACTTGAGACGGAGTTTGGGACAGGGTGGTCTCTTAAATGGTGTTTAAAAGAGATGCGGACACTTATGGCGCATCGTCCCTACGATGCACAGTATGTATGTATATCAGAGAGAGAGAGAGAGACAGAGAGCACTAATCTCGATATTAGGGTTTTGAAATCCCTAATTTAAAAACTCTAATTCAACCTTTTAGCCATATGTTTGAAGTATATGTACACCTCCGACGTCCTACTAGAGAGACGTCTCTCCTCCCAACCTTATGCCTCTATATATAGCTACTCGAATCAACGAGGATCATGATTCATAATATATGTAAAGATATATACACATCATGTAGATAGGATACATAAATATAAAATGGAGTAGATATATTATGCTTCACACATACATGCCTAAATGCACACATAAATATATATATACATACTAACATATTTACATGTACATATTTACACATACATGTACATGCCTACATGCACACATAAACATATATATACCTGCATACATATTTACATGTACATATTTACACATAGACACATATACATATATACATGTACACAATTATAAACACTTGCATATATTACGTACATGAATACATGTATACATATATCACACACATGCAAACACATACATATACATGAAATACATATATATGCATACTAATATATGTATACATATAATACACATGAATACACACACATATGCATACATACATGATAAAAATTTACTCCTCGAAGATAAAGCTATATATAAAATAATTAGGCATACCCCTGAGCTTCATGTTCTAACTTAGAAGAACATGATTTCATCTCTCTAGTAGGATTCATCGTTATTCAAGTTAATAAAAAAAACCTATTATCTGATATCCATTCAGAAGCTTCAAGTTACTATCTAATCTGCTCATATGTTTTCATTATTGCCATCATTTTGGTAAGACATCAATATAGTCTCATCTTCATTATCCTTATTGATTTCATTTATTTCTTCTATTGTTAAATATATGTTCTCATGAATCACATCATCTATTGGTGGATTAATATCTATTTCTGGTAATTCCTCTTCCTCATCAGTAGAATCAGCATGTAGAGAATTATCCTCTTCATCAAAAAGATTAGTATCATTATCACATATAATGAGTCTAATTTCTATTCCAGATGTTGATGTATCAGTATCTGATGCTGAATCATCAAGAGGACTTTCTTCAATCTCTCTAACAATAAACTGTTCAAACAATGACCTACCTCTAGGTTGCACATGAATGACTTGCCACCAAGGATGAGCATCTGGGTTTTTATAAAAAAATGCTTGTTCAATATGCCTAGGAAGAATATATGGTTCTTTAGTAGATCGCATTACCTTGGAAGAATCAATTGCCCAAAACCCAGATAAATCCTTTCTTATTGTAGAATTACTACCTTTATACTCCGCTCGATACCAGTCAACCTTCAAAATGACCTATCAAAATATATAACAACAAAAACGTCCCATTATTAGGTGCTTAAAAAAATAACTAACTCTAAAAGAAATATATAAACTTTTTTCTACCTGTTTGAATGTACGAAATGAAATTTTGTAGATACCAACAATAGTTCCTACGTAACCAAGTTCGCTATCTATAAGGTTCGTGTCTTTTGAGCTAGCACGTGATAGTTACTTGAAACAAGCAACAATACTAGAATCCTCTATTTTACGTAAAGAATCAATGGCTTTGATTCTAATATGCTGTCCAAAAGCCCACATATTAGTGAACATTCGAGCCTGCAAAATAAATTCAATTAGTAAATAGAAACTAACATACATATATGAAAAAAATAAAATATATATTTTAATAAAATTACCTTTTGTTCACAATCTATCATTAACTCTCTTTGCTCATCTGAGATTTCTTCATTATTTGCGTTGGCGCGTTGCAAACGACTATATAGCCAATCCGTGAAAGAAGGTATATCTGTAATCTCATTATTATCGAGATTACGTCTAGATCTTTTGTTTTTTCGCCTTTTACTTTGGAGACTTTGAAGTTCCTCGTACTCGCTAACGAATGCTTGCATGCATTCGCTATTATATGCTACAAAAGTAGAAACATCATTTTTTTCTTTGAAATGTAAAAAAAGAATGGAACCTCCTTACCTGATAATACCTCATCTGTTATTTTTGAAGAAGACTCGTTGGTCCATGCACGTGGAGCTTCTTCATGAACTCTTTCAAGGTACTCACTAACGTAATACATGCACTCTTCAAGCATCCAACCCTTTGCCATGGATCCTTCTGGTTTTGCTCTTTGTCGCACATAACCTTTTAGTATTCCCATAAATCGCTCGACCCAAAACATCCATCGAGTGTTGACAACACCGGCAATCTCTATCTCATCTACAAGATGGACTAGTAAATGAACTTGAATATCAAAAAATGAAGTAGGAAGTTCTTTTTCCATCAAACATAGTAGCTCTTTGCATTCACGTTTTTTTTATGGGATCGAATTTTTATCGATCTCTTTGGATGTAATCCACCTATACAAATCATAAAAACAATTGTAAAGAAGTTAATTAAAAAATAAAAGATATCCAATATTCATACATATTAAATATAAAAGTATCATAATTACCTTATAAGTGATCCAAGACAATAGATCACATCTCGTACTCCTTTTGTTGTACATCCATCGATAACCAAAGGTAAAATATGTTTCAAAAAGTTATGCCAGTCATGGGTCTTTAATCCAGATAAGCTCTTATCATCCATAGTAAACATGTTTTGAAACGATGCTCCATATCCTGTAGGAGTCTTGATCAATTGAATTCTATTATTGATAGTTTGTATCTCTTTTGTTGTAAGTACCCAAGGAGCAGATGCATAAGTCGTTTCTTGTTGATGTCTATCAAAAACTGGCCATAACTTTGGTTTGGATTTTTGATCTTTCAAATCATTCCTTGATGTTGTGGTATCTTTTAGTCCAAGAAGATGCTGCCATAGTGAATAACCAATATTTTTGAATATATGCATAGGATCAAGAAGATGACATACTTTTAACTCTTTCCAATAGGATCAAGAAGATGACATACTTTTAACTCTTGCTCCTCTCATTGACGATCTTCAAGAGTTATGGAGAGGTATTAATGTCATTGATATATCAAAAAGCATCAATGAAAGACATATTACGATTCATGGTATTGTGGCTTGGACTATTCACGATTTTCCTGGATATGGCGTTTGTTCAGGTATTGATGTAATTTTTTTATTCAATATGCATGTAAATAAATATGATTTAATCTAATTATATTTTTATCCTTTTCCATGATGCAGGAATATCTACTAAGGGTTATAAAGCTTGTCCATATTGTGGTGATTGGTTGAGATCAATCTATAGTAAGAATCTCAACAAAAATATTTATCTTCGACATCGACGATTCTTGCCTGATGATCATCCATTAAGATCTAAAAGAGAAGCGATACATTTTAATGGAAAGCTTGAAACAGGCCAGTATCCAAAACCTATGACGCTTATGGATTGGTATAAAGAATGCACAGATGGACCTCTGATAGATCCAGAAGCAGAAATCTTCAGTGATGATTCAGATAATGAGTATGTGAACAGAGGTAAAGGGAAATTGGCACTCACAGAGAACATATCAATATGGTATTGTAGTTTATGACTACCACTGGCCATGTTGACCATTTACTGGATTTCATGGAGAATGGATTAACCCCATCTAATGCAACTCCTAACTTTAGATTCTGTGGATTTTGTGCAAATTCAGGCCATGTAGAATCAATATGCTGAAAAGCAACACTATCATGAGGAATTCTGATTATTCCATCAGTACTTTTGTGATCATGTCCCCAAGTCAAAAGTTTTGATAATTCGGGGCTTTGAAACATATGTCTAATCCGTGGAGCCAATGGAAAATATCTCAATACCTTATTCGGGATTTTACCTTCTTCACCCTTATATCGAGGAGATTGACATTTGGGACATGTCAAAGAGTCTGCATATTCACCTCTATATAAAATACAATCGTTAGGATGTATACATTGATAATTTATACCAAGATTATTGATTATCTTCTTCATTTCATCATGTGAGGTAGGAAGAATATTTTGACTTGGTAAAAACTTTTCAGATAATAACCTGTAAGTTTATCAAAAAAAGGTAAATAAATATACATACATATATACATGCAAGTTTTTATTCTTACTTTAGATAAGGTAAGAACAAGAACTTGAATTGAATAGATACTTTTTGTCCGCGCATCTTTTAAAACTATTAATGCATCTTTCAAAATATTTACGCAAAACAATCGTATCCTGTCAATTCACACATATGTTCATATAATGGTGACCTGGATGAATCGCATGCACAGAGGTTACTCAAGATAGAGCAGGATTTCTCGGGTATGCAGTAAACCTCTTGCATGTCAATGATGAGCATCTGAACTTTAGGATACAAAGTGGGCTACTCCATTATAATCAGATTGCTGTCTCTTGAGTAACCTCTGTGCATGCGACTCATCCAGGTCACCATTGCAAATATTTGGAAAGATGCATTAATAGTTTTAAAAGATGCGCGGACAAAAAGTTTCCATTCAATTCAAGTTCTTGTTCTTATAACCTTATCTAAAGTAAGAGTAAAAACCTACATGTATTTATATATGTATATATATTTATGCATATATATATATATATATATAAATAGATAGAAAATTGAAATTTATACCTTAATAGTGTCGAAACAGATACATTACTCCATCCAAAACGATTTTGAAGGTTGAGAATAAGTAAGCTCGCATTTAGTCGTGTCAAATGACTTCCTTCATATACATGCTTTAGACATTCCTCTCAAAGATATTTCTCATTTTTAGAAATATCCATGCTCTCACTGTCATTTTGATACCAATCCTCAATAAAATCTGCCATGCCATGATCTTCATCATTGTCACACAAATCTTGTCCTTTATCATCTTTTGAATATAGATCTTTCAACTTTGCATATTGCACAGGCTTAGTTTTGCGTAGCCTCCTCATGGAAGCTTCTGATAAATGAGGTCTTATTGGTAATTGTGAATGTTGTGGACGAATATCATCAACATCATACGTTGGAATCTACACATATAAATAAAACTCATTAGTATTCCATAAATGAATAAAAATTAAACTTCAAATATAAAATTAAGTATATAACTTATTAAATATGGATAGAAAATTTTTATTCTCTCTAGCTAAAAGGTGCTCTTGGAGGTCTACGCCATCCATAATTCACTAATAGTTCATCACCAGCATGTAATGTAGTAATAGCATTGACAACTATGTATCTTGATACATCTCTACTCATGTATGGTGATTCATGACTATTTTCACGCTCCTCAAATGTGCAATTAGTCCTTGAACTATTATGTAACCCTCGACTACTATTTATTAAACCTACTATATTTCCATGTGTGTAAGGTCTTCCATCAATATATAATCTTTCATTTTCTGCATGTAAAATCCTTCTACTAGTAAGAGATGCTGCGTTCAAGCATATTCCATAAGTACTCATGCTTTGAACATAACGTGAAAGTCGATGCCAATCTCCCCATCCATATATAGGACCACAAAATGACATAAGAGTGACTTCAGAGTTCGGAGGCACATACAAATCCTCTACAATAAAGAGACCACGACCAGCATTAGTAATAGTGGATGGAGCAATCATATAGCGATTACCCCAAAAGTTGAAAACCTCTCCATCTAAAGGAAGTGGTCCTCTATTCCATCCTCCATATCTTCTTCTATCATATGTTTGTACTAAAGAACGATCACGAGCTGGCAATGGATAATCTCCAGCCGTTTCATTCTCTAAACCAGGAGGTAGAGGATTTCTAGAAACCTCTGCTTGTAATTGATGAACAGCAAGTCCATGACGTGTACGAGGTATATTAACATTATGAGAAAAATCATCATCATCATCATCATCGAGCAAGTATTCCTGTATATCAATAATAATTTGATTTTATACATGGTTTTTAAATAAAAAAATGACATTAATATATATAGAAAATACATACCCAAGCATTATCACGTTGACTAGGTGATGGTGCATGCTCAAAAGTACCATACTCTGCCTCATGTTGAATACATTCCAATCGTGGTCTTCGATACGTGCCATAACAAGATTTACACCAACATATAATATGCTCTTGATAATGATGATGATCATGATGTGATGATTAGGATTTTAGTTGATTATGACATTGGATTATATGTATTTGCATTGATATATATATATATATATATATTTATCTATATATTTTTCATTTCAGTCATGTTTTGAATTGTGTGTATGGTATTAAGTAATGAAGAGTTTTGTTCTATTGATTGTTATTATTGTTTATATTAAGCATGTGTTTTAATACTTTAATTATATAATTCATTCATATGTGTGTACCTAAGTGTATATGTATGTGTGTGTATATGTATGTATGTGCATGTGTATGTGTGTGTATATGTATGTATGTGCATGTGCATGTATAAGTGTATATGTGTGTATGAGTATGTGCATGTGCATGTGTATGTGTGTATATGTATATGCATGTATATGTATAACTCTATGTGTATGTGTGTGTATGTGCATGTATATGTGTATATGTGCATGTGTATGTGTGCGTATATGTATGTATATGCATGTGCATGTATAAGTGTATATGTATGTATCAATATGTGATTGTTCTTGTGTATGTGTGTGTATATGTATAACTCTATGTGTATGTGTGTGTATGTGCATGTATATGTGTATATGTAGGTATATGCATGTGTGTGTGCTTCTTCATCATGTATAAGTGTATGAGTGCATATCAATTAGTGTGAGTATGGTATGTAATGAAAATAACACAATTCAAATGATCTACAAATAATAGAAATTGTACTTACAATTGTGATCCATAGTTTTTGCTTGGTTAGCTTCTTGAATAACCTGCAATAAAGAGAGAGAAGAGAGAGAGAGAGAGAGAGAGAGAGAGAGAGAGAGAGATCTAGAGAGAGAGAGAGAGAGATCTAGAGAGAGAGAGAGAGATCTAGAGAGAGAGAGATCTAGAGAGAGAGAGTGAGATCTAGAGAGAGAGAGATCTAGAGAGAGAGAGAGATCTAGAGAGAGAGAGATCTAGAGAGAGACAAAGAAAATTCAAAGAGAGAAAGATGTAGAAAGAGAGAAACAAAGACAGAGGGAGACAATAACAGAGAGCTTAAGCAAAACAACAATTCTCCATATACTTGCTTCAGCTCGTAAGCGCAGCGCAATTGCGAACATTGGAGAGCTCTTCGATCGGATGCGTGAAAATGCCGATTGCAGAGCCTCCAACGTTTTAAATTTTTTCCGTCAAAAGATCGTCGTATAAGCGATGCAACGCGTCGTCGTATAAGTGACATTTGCTTAGCGTCGCGTATACGATGGTCTGCACCGTCGCTTATGCGACGCAAAAAAACGTTGCTTAAGCGACACCTTTGACAAGCGTCGTTTAAGCGACATTAGGCGGAAGCTTCGCAAATACCGTCATTTTTTGCGTCGTATAATCGACGGTCCGCGCTCGACGGTAATTCCGACGCGAGTTGCAATTTTATAGCGACGAAATCCTGTCGCGTAAACCGTCGCTACACGCCCGTATTCCTTGTAGTGTTGTCCTTCCAATCTCTTATCTTTGTGAGGGAAAGGTCACTACAAGAAAAAGGGGGGCATAGCGACGCCCCCGAATCACAAAAACCGTCGCTTATGCGATGATATCGTCGCATAAGCGACGGTAAAAAATCAGATTTTTTTTTTGGCCAAGAATCGTCGCATAAGCGACGGTAGCGTCGCTTATGCGACGCAACACCAAAGCGTCGCTAGTTAGCGACGCACTTAGCGACGTTGGCAAACTGCAGAGCGTCGCATATGCGACGCTCTGGAATGTAAAACAAAAAATTTCAATTCTCCCCGCACATTTGTGCCGGGCCTTGAACGCAAGACTGAGAGAGAGAGAGAGAGAAAGAGCGCGCACGAGAGGGAGAGAGAGAAGGGAGACGGTTGACAGGTATGTGCACACACACACTTACACACACACATATACATGCATAGACACACACACATACGCATAGACACACACACATACACACAAATACACACACATAGACACACATACACAAGACACGCACACACATACACACACATAGATGCTCACACACATACACACACATATACACACACAGACACATACACACATAATGATGCATCCACACACATACACATGCATACACACATAGACACACATATACACACACACACATATGCATACACACACACATAGAGAGACATACACACACATACACATACATGCATATACATACACACATAAACACATACACACACATAGACACATACACACATAAACACATACACACTCATAGGTACACACACATACACATAGACACACACACATATAGTATATACACACACATGCACACATAGACACATACACACATACACATGCATACACACACATACACATGCATACACACATACACACACATATACACACACATACACACACATATATGCATACACACACATAGAGAGACATACACACATAAACACATACATGCATACATTTGCATACATAATGCATATGCATATGCATATAATGTACATACATACTTACGTGCATACATAATGCACATGCATAGATACATACACACACACAGATACATACACACATAGACACATACACACACATGAACACATACATACTCATAGATACACACACATACACATAGACACACACACATACACACACAGACACACATACACATAGACGCGCACACACATACACACACATAGACGCTCACACACATACACACACATATACACACACAGACACATACACACATAATGATGCATCCACACACATACACATGCATACACACATAGACACACATATACACACACACACATATGCATACACACACACATAGAGAGACATACACACACATACACATACATGCATACACATACACACATAAACACATACACACACATAGACACATACACACATAACCACATACACACATAACCACATACACACTGATAGGTACACACACATACACATAGACACACACACATATAGTATATACACACACATGCACACATAGACACATACACACATACACATGCATACACACACATACACATGCATACACACATACAGACACATATACACACACATATATGCATACACACACATAGAGAGACATACACACATAAACACATACATGCATACATTTGCATACATAATGCATATGCATATGCATATAATGTACATACATACTTACATGCATACATAATGCACATGCATAGATACATACACACACACAGATACATACACACATAGACACATACACACACATGAACACATACATACTCATAGATACACACACATACACATAGACACACACACATACACACACAGACACACATACACATAGACGCGCACACACATACACACACATAGACGCTCACACACATACACACACATATACACACACAGACACATACACACATAATGATGCATCCACACACATAGACATGCATACACACATAGAAACACATATACACACACACACATATGCATACACACACACATAGAGAGACATACACACACATACACATACATGCATACACATACACACATAAACACATACACACACATAGACACATACACACATAACCACATACACACTCATAGGTACACACACATACACATAGACACACACACATATAGTATATACACACACATGCACACATAGACACATACACACATACACATGCATACACACACATACACACGCATACACACATACAGACACATATACACACACATACACACACATACACACACATATATGCATACACACACATAGAGAGACATACACACATAAACACATACATGCATACATTTGCATACATAATGCATATGCATATAATGTACATACATACTTACATGCATACATAATGCACATGCATAGATACATACACACACAGATACATACACACATAGACACATACACACACATGAACACATACATACTCATAGCTACACACACATACACACATAATGATGCATACACACACATACACATGCATACACACATACAGACACATGTACACACACATACACACATAATGATGCATACACACACATACACATGCATACACACATACAGACACATGTACACACACATTCACACACACATTCACACACATTCACACACATATACATACATGCATACATATTGCATATGCATATGCATACATACATACTTACATGCATTTGCATACACACACACATATGCATACATACATACTTACATGCATATGCATACACATGCATATGCATATGCATACATAATGCAATGCATATGCATACATAATGCATATGCATATGCATACATAATGCATATGCATACATAATGCATATGCATATGCATACATAATGCATATGCATATGCATACATACATACTTATATGCATACATAATGCACATGCTTACATACACTGTCATAATGTATACACACACACATACACACATAGACACATACACACATAATTATGCATACACACACATACATATGCATACACACACATATGCATACATACATGCATACACATACACACACATAGATACATACATATACATAAATACATACACACTCATGGACACACACACATACACATAGACACACACACACACATACACATAGACACACACACATATACACACACATACACACATAGACACATGCACACGTAATGATGCATACACACATACACATGCATACATAGACACACATAATAATGCATACACACACATACATATGCATACACACACATGCATACAAACATATACACACATATACACACACACATGCATACACACATATACACACACATATACACATATACACATACACATGCATACACACACACATGCATACACACATACAAACACATATACACACACACATACACACATAGATACATACACACGTAATGATGCATACACACATACACATGCATACATAGCCACACATAATAATGCATACACACACATACATATGCATACATACATGCATACACATACACACTTAGACACATAGACACACATAGATACATACATGCACATAAACACATACACACTCATAAACACACACACATACACATAGACACACACACATATACACACACATACACACATAGACACATGCACATGCAATGATGCATACACACGTACAAACGCATACATAGACACACATAATGATGCATACACACACATACATATGCATACACACACATATGCATACATACATGCATACACATACACACATAGATACATACACACACATAGATACATACATATACATAAACACATACACACTCATAGACACACACACATACACATAGACAACACACACATATACCTACACACATACACACATAATGATGCATACACACACATACACATGCATGCACACACATACACATGCATACACACACATACACGTATATATATATTGATTTCTAACCATTTTGTTTTATATGTTAGGTATTATGGATCCCAGTAAAGAGAGAAAGGCGAAACTCACTCTCATAAAAAGTCTTATGAGAGCAAGAGTTCCGTCAGATACTCTAGGGGCCATAATGCGGGACTACGCAGAGATGTCCGATGAGGAGCTGGATTATACGATCCAGATGCTTACGCGATCAGACGAGGGCTCTTCTGCGGATCCACATGCAGGAAGAGAGCTATCTGCTCATAGGTATGTTTTTTTCATAATTTTTTTTAATGATATTATAGCACATATTTTTATTTATTTCTATCTATCTATTTTCAGGACACCTATACCACCTCCAGCACGTGATAGCAGAGCAGAGACGTTGCCTATGAGGACATGCATAGGCACGTTAGGACTAGAGTGCGACATAGAGCCAGAGGGGAATATTGTATACATAGGAAATGGATTGGAGTTCAAGAGGAGAATGCGTGCACTATGCGACTCTTACCTGCGCTTTATCCACTTACCGTGGAAGTAAGTAAAAGTTTTACATATAAATTGAAAAATATATCTTATGTTTTATTTATATTATGTTTTTTATTTTTGTAGTGAGCATGATGAGAGGGATAAAAAGTACGTGCTCAGTTCACTTGAGACGGAGTTTGGGACAGAGTGGTCTCTTAAATGGTGTTTAAAAGAGATGCGGACACTTATGGCGCATCGTCGTGACAATGCACGGTATGTATCTTTATGAGAGAGAGAGAGACAGAGAGCACTAATCTCGATATTAGGGTTTTGAAATCCCTAATTTAAAAACTCTAATTCAACCTTTTAGCCATATGTTTGAAGTATATGTACACCTCCGACGTCCTACTAGAGAGATGTCTCTCCTCCCAACCTTATGCCTCTATATATAGCTACTCGAATCAACGAGGATCATGATTCATAATATATGTAAAGATATATACACATCATGTAGATAGGATACATAAATATAAAATGGAGTAGATATATTATGCTTCACACATACATGCCTAAATGCACACATAAATATATATATACATACTAACATATTTACATGTACATATTTACACATACATGTACATGCCTACATGCACACATAAACATATATATACATGCATACATATTTACATGTACATATTTACACATAGACACATATACATATATACATGTACACAATTATAAACACTTGCATATATTACGTACATGAATACATGTATACATATATCACACACATGCAAACACATACATCTACATGAAATACATATATATGCATACTAATATATGTATACATATAATACACATGAATACACACACATATGCATACATACATGATAAAAATTTACTCCTCGAAGATAAAGCTATATATAAAATAATTAGGCATACCCCCGAGCTTCATGTTCTAACTTAGAAGAACATGATTTCATCTCTCTAGTAGGATTCATCGTTATTCAAGTTAATAAAAAAAAACCTATTATCTGATATCCATTCAGAAGCTTCAAGTTACTATCTAATCTGCTCATATGTTTTCATTATTGCCATCATTTTGGGAAGACATCAATATAGTCTCATCTTCATTATCCTTATTGATTTCATTTATTTCTTCTATTGTTAAATCTATGTTCTCATGAATCACATCATCTATTGGTGGATTAATATCTATTTCTGGTAATTCCTCTTCCTCATCAGTAGAATCAGCATGTAGAGAATTGTCCTCTTCATCAAAAAGATTAGTATCATTATCACGTATAATGAGTCTAATTTCTATTCCAGATGTTGATGTATCAGTATCTGATGCTGAATCATCAAGAGGACTTTCTTCAATCTCTCTAACAATAAACTGTTCAAACAATGACCTACCTCTAGGTTGCACATGAATGACTTGCCACCAAGGATGAGCATCTGGGTTTTTATAAAAAAATGCTTGTTCAATATGCCTAGGAAGAATATATGGTTCTTTAGTAGATCGCATTACCTTGGAAGAATCAATTGCCCAAAACCCAGATAATTCCTTTCTTATTGTAGAATTACTACCTTTATACTCCGCTCGATACCAGTCAACCTTCAAAATGACCTATCAAAATATATAACAACAAAAACGTCCCATTACTAGGTGCTTAAAAAAATAACTAACTCTAAAAAAAATATATAAACTTATTTCTACCTGTTTGAATGTACGAAATGAAATTTCGTAGATACCAACAATAGTTCCTACGTAACCAAGTTCGCTATCTATAAGGTTCGTGTCTTTTGAGCTAGCACGTTGTCGCGGGGTTTGTGGGAAGGAGGAAGAAAGCATAGAAGTTTCCTTACAATAGGCTAACATTGCTCCTTTCTTTTCCCCATTTATCACACTTTAGGAGTCTTAGTTGTGCTTGATATGATTAAATTCTTGGATCTAAGCCTAAAACCTCCTTTTCAGTCACTTTTTGGTAAAATCAAATTCCTAGTCAAACTCGACACTCAAGCACTCAAACTTTCATCCTCAGGTCTCTTTTTCTCTCTCTAATGGTCAACTGAATTCATCTCAAGATCAATCTCAGAATAAGCTCAAAGTACACTCAAAGTAAAAATCCTCTCCCTATGCGTTTCACGTCGGGTTCACCTATGTGGTCGGGTTCTTAATATGCTTAGGGGTGCACACAGGGTGCCAAGAAAGATATTAAACACATTTAACAAGCTATGTACAATTAAGTATGAAAAGAGATACTTCTCGCAAATCAACTCAAACCCTCATGAAGTAGAAACTGTCTATGAATATTGCAGGGTGTTCTCTAATGTTGGAAGTTTCTAAGGCAAGCAAAGCACTTTATGTATCATTCATATGTTATATTGTATATAAGCACAATTCCAAAGTTATGATATGTCGAACGTTTTGATGACTTTCAGATGCAAACTTTACGCATTACTTTTAAGGAAACTAAATAATCATGAGTGGCGCATATATAAAGTTTGGAATGGAATACATCTTATGCAAACGTACTAACAATGATCAAGATCGAAATAAAACAAACATGTCGATGCAGGGTAAATCTGAGTCAGAGAATGTCTCATGATGTCAATGATATTATGCTAACAATATGCAGACATGGGCATGTACAGTTCCATGTTTACGAGGAGAGGTTGCATACATGTTTCGCAGTCTTTAAAGGATTTTCATGCCTAACTCAAGTCATTTTCATCCACGGATGCTATGATATGATATAATTTCAGAACTCCCTCTGTAACAACTAGCTATATATTGACATAAAACAAAACAAGTTATTCTCTAAATTGCGCATATTTAGTACTAAATAAAATTTATCTGGCGTTATACTATCCCTCTTTCTTGCCAACACGCAAACAGTCATCTGCAATATGGTTACATGTCTGCTGTTCAGAAAACAACGATGGTAATGATGACAACGATAACACAAGTACTGGGGTCTTTACTCCGGATACATGCAGTCGAAAGAAAAGATTATACAGAATCTTTCAGTCAGCAACTAACAGACAATTGATAATTATCCCTAAATCTATCTAAGGGGCAGTCAAATTTCGTGTATTTGGCTTGAGAGAAAAAAAACATATAGAATAAACGTGTAGCAATTCCATAGATATTATGTAGATTAGTATTGACGAAACATTATGGACAAAAGTGGTCTTGTATCTCTTACTATGGCATGAAAAGACCTTCTGATAACCTTCCTGACAAGCGCACAGAAACATCTTATAATTAATTGGTACAAACAAAACTAAAGTAAACTTCGTTGTCACTTTTCATAATTAATCAACCCACAAGTATAAAGTCACTCTGAAAGTGAACTGCATTGTATTAAGTGAAAATCAAGATCGAATTTACGACAACATATGAATCTAAGTAGGATATAGAAACAGGGTTCATTTTCCAATCAATACATACAGCACGTAGACTCTTATCATTCAGAATAAGATAGAGGATGTATTTGTGACCACTTCGAAGATTATAAAAAAAAAAAACGCAATCACAGGGTCATAACAGCGATAAATAGGGCATTGCTCAACAAATACAAAAATACAAAATATCTACGTAGAAAGTGATTGAATTGCAAATCATAGCTCAAACAAATAACTTTACCTGCTATAAAAAGTGTGATAGTCAATAGATCTTCTATTTAGTTGGACATCGCAGAACGTAGATAACTTTGTGACAGAGAACAAGCTTAAACTGGCACATCGGATCAAGCCACCAAAGATGCCTGAATATGCAGCGTCTCTCCTCAGAGATTTTTCTCACACTACAGCTTTCCAATATCAGATTTGATTGAACCACTTGCTACAATCAGAAGCGCTTTTCTTAGGCAATAGAGATCTGCCCCATTCAGCACATTTCCACCTCCCGTAACAGTAGATGGATTTTTTTCGAGCATTATCATCCTTCTAAAGCTTCACAATAACTGCAGCATCAGATTCTCCAAAGTACTTCAAAGTCTATTCTGATCAACAGTGCATTTGCCGATTTCTGATAACAATCTTTGTATTCTTTAGTTCGCCCCTCTGAGATAGCTTCTCTGTCAGGCCCTCTCTCGTCCAAATCTCCACAACGAAAAAGAAAGAAGAAAAAAAAATATGAGAGACTCACCTGTTAGCACTCGCCACACCTTTATGCTACATGCACATCCCTTCACGTGCTAGAGGCGGCTGGCCCCAAATTCCGTTCTCAGGAATGGAATTTCCACCGTTTTGCCCTTGCAGCCCTGCCACAAACCACATTACTTCAATCTTCACAAATCTTCCTTTTTTGTATTCTCCAGCTATACTCCACATATGAAATTTTCCCCCTCTTTTCTTCCAAATGGATTCTGTCAACAATCGATAAAAGCACGAGCGACCAAATATTTTGATTTGACCCCTTTTGATATTATCAAAAGGTTCGAAGCATAGGAGTCTTCACACTCTATGATGATAAATGAATGCCTCTCATTTGAATTATAAATGGAATGCCAACAAGAAAATAATCTCCATCTGTCGATGAGGAATGGACATATGTTCCTCCACATTACTCCATTAATAAGTGAGGGAGTACTAGGAAAAACGGAACAAAAAAAAAAATCTTCGTGAAGTTGAAAATCTTCACGACATCCACCCCTTCCAAACCTGTGTGGCCTCCGGACACACCACCACCAAGCTCTCTATCTATTAGTCTATGAGAAATCCAAAATGAGAGTAAAGTCAAGTGCATGGGTCACCAAGCATGTGTCTATGCATGGCCATGTAATGAGCCCTACATATGCATACTCTAAGTGCATAAAAAACGGCATGGTGCAAATAGGGGAGGTATTAGGAATTCGGTGTTGAGGATTTACACTCAATTTCCATCATGGATATACAATTCAATACAAGTGCAATCAGTCGTGCAACTATGGGTTCTAAACAAAATATTACTCGTGCTCTTTACATTTCATTTATGCATGTTTTAGGTGCATGAAGGGAAACAAAATGGTGCAAAAAAATAAAAAATAAAAAAAATCAAGGTTTTATGGTATCTAAGCAGCGCTCACATCACTCACAACTCCACTCTCTTACAGATGCAATCACTCTCCCTTACTCAGAACTATTCTCTCTTATCACTCAAAACTTGCTTTATTATTTTTCAATGATATTTACCTATCTAATTGTGCAGATGGACGTGCTTCTACGGAATTTCAAAGACGTGTTTCCTATATATTTTTACATGCATATTTGGCATGCAATGCATCTCAAGGATGGTGCAAAGAAAAGATCAGGGTTAAAGCACGATAGCTAATGAAAAAGATTTTCACGACTTTGTTCTTTAGTCATCATCTCCGTTGGCTTCGCTTGATCATTCCTGCACTTATAGAAACTAAACAAATCATGAGAAACATCACATCAAAATGACATTATATACATATGCAGTCCATGAAAGAACTTCAAAAACCATTTGCAATAAAACATAAGCATGCAATTCGAAAGTGGTTGCCTCTATACAATCTCTCAAAACTCTAGATCTTCGATCAACTCCATATCAACACCTGTTCTCAAAACTACATAAGAGAAATTAGTAGCATCACATTCAAGAATCACATATTAAAAAACTTCATTCATTTGAACATTAAAAATATCTATTTGAATTATTTTGACTTCAAACCACTCATCCAACATGCATTCATTACCATTTGTGTTCCCACTTTAATTTCTCGCATTTTTAGTTTTATTTGGTTTCTTCTATCTATCTTAAGATTAAAGCAAAAAAAACACAAGATATATACATTTTTATTTACAAATTTCCTTTTGGTATTATTAATTCTCATTTATTAGGGTTTTTCCCTTTAGACACATCTCCCTTGATATATGGTCACCAAAGAAACTGTGCTTCTTAAGAAGCCACCTTTGGATCGCATCAATCCGTGAATCATTTTTAAAAAGATTAGATACGTGGACAAGCCATTTCATTTGCTCGTCCATTCCTTGTAGACTCGACTGGCATACATAGCTCCTAGAAAATTCAAACATCCATGTTTCAATCGTTTGGGCATAGTCTCCTTTATTCATGATCTTCTCATGTGAGGTTACTCTTGATGAGTCAAACACACATGAATATAGAGTGTTGATTTCTAATATGCTTAAATCATCTTTAAAAATTCCGTGCAAGCATGGATTTTGATTCATTTCATGCTTGGGATCATTTGAGGAAATATCTTCAATTGCATCATTTCGAATATGTTCTTCATCTTCATCGAAATAAACGTATTGATTAGATTCATTCAATTCCTTCATCAAGTAGAAGTGAGCATCATGCTCAGATGATATTACATAATCATTTTTATCTTCCAATCTATCATGATTCCTTTCTACTTGAGTCCCATTAATTATGGTATCTGCTTCTTGTTCTAGTCTTTCCAAGAATTCTTCATCATTGGTATGATCCCAAATCATCTCTCCTTCAACATGAAGAGAATCCATATCCTCATAATCAACAAAATCTTGATCTTCAACTTCTTTATCCAAAATGCCATCATAGGATTCTACATCCATCTCCATCAATTCTTTCTCATTCTCTTCAGAGGATGTACTTATTCCACCTTCTTCAAGCATTGATTCTTCAATCACTGACTCTTGCTCAAGAATCTCATCATGTATGAGAATCTCAACATATGCATCCAAATCAGCTCGAGCTTTATCAATGCAATTGTTTGACTTAATAGTTTTATATTGAATATCCTTCGATGCAATACACACATCAGATTTATCATATGTCACAATAAACATTTCATCTGCCACTTTATGCTCAATTTCTTCAACGTGTGGACTCAACTCAACATGATTATTTTTGACATACATATCAGTATTTAGAGGAATGATCAATGGTATTTTCTCATTCTCCTCATGTTCATTCATATTTCTCTCTTCATGGAATGTGGCATCATTTACATACATATCATTATTTTGAACTCCATCCAACTTATCCTCTTTTTTATGTGTAGGATCTTTGTCCAATGTGACATCGCTCAAAAGAATATTAGTATCTTGATCTTGATCTAGACTATCGGTAGGATTAGGATCATGCTTATCACCATCGCCATACATATCACTATCTAGAGGACTTATCATTTGTACATCCTCTAGATTAGCATCATACTCATCTTCGTCATCACACATTTCAATCTCTAGAGGACTCATTATTTGCATGTCCTCCTTCATATAAGTAGATTCATTTTCTTGCATCTTTGTATGCATGTATAACGTGGATTTCTGCATATCCATTTTCTTACCCATCGGATCTTTTATTGACAGGTCCTTAGATTCAACATCATGTTCTATGGGAGTTTCTTCATGTAATTCAGTCATTAGATCAGAAGTTCTATCCGAATCTTGTGTTAGAAAGGGATCATCACCATCAAGTGACATCCAATCATACTCCACATCTTGCCCGATGTCATCACGTAAGGATGCATCTCGAGCTCGATCTTCAGACATATTTATTAGGTTCTCTACTTGTATCTCATCTTTTATCTCCATTTGGTCACCTATGAGCCTTCTAGATATCTCTATCTCTTTGTTTGCATCTTGATATGTTTCTTGATTTGTTTGATTATCTTTTATTCGATGTGAGGAGTTTATCGGAGTAGAGGAAGCTTCATCTTGATTTCTTGTTGGGTTTTGTTGGTTTTTGTTTTGTTTTATGTTTGTTGTTTGTTTGGTTTGATGTTGGTTTAGTTTGGTTTGATTTTGATTAGCTTCCACTTGCTCCTTTGATCCTCCCATCTTCGGGCTTTGTCCACTTATGGCACCTAAAGATATAATCATTGTAAAGAAATCTAGAGGCTCTTGGCATCTTGTAACCTTTGAGGTTATATCGATTGCACTTTTAGAAGTTTCTTCATACTTCCCATCATCACTATGTATGTTAAGCCCATGCATATCTACTTCATGCCCAAGTGGGGTCTCTACAACCTCATGGACTTGAACATTATCCACGATTGGTAAAATGCTTGGAACATGGTTATAATTTTCATCTATTTGAAGATCTGTTCTCCAATCATTTAGAAATTTCTCAATTGTTTGTTGTTTCTTTACGTATTTCATCACAGCTTCATGGAGAAGCATCCAATCCTCTGTGAGTCCTGAGTCGGAGTCTATATCTTGTAGAAGTGGAATTAGTTCTTCTCGGGCATTAACATCGATTGTTCGAAGAAACAACGAAACCCTTTCATGACTTATGCACCTCTTATCGTGCTCAGAAAGATCATCATATTGTCGCTCAAACTCTTCTTTGATCTCAAGAATTGGCTGATCTTTGGGTATATGAACCCACCTCAGGAAAGATCTACGAGTTACTTTATCAAGATCCTCTAGCATAAACTGCTTGAGGAGTGTCGCTTTGTATTGGGACCATGTCGTTTGATTTATTCGCATTATTTGGTCTCGCATGTCGTATCCCGACACATAGATAAAGTTTTCACATAGTTCTTTTTCCGTCATCGGACTTAATCCAACACCTAGATATTTGGCCTTGAGTTCATATTCTTTGCAGAACTTTGAGACATTCTTTCCATTGAAAAAGCCACACCGATTGACTAGACGTTCATGAAATGATTGGATGGCTTTTTGATCCCTATCTTCTTCTTGAAATCGTAGGAATTGAGCTAGGATTTCTTCCATTTTGATTATACTAATCTTTGTGGCTCTATAACTCACTCACCCCCTCCTTTCACGTCGGGTTCACCAGGTATGTCGCGGGGTTTGTGGGAAGGAGGAAGAAAGCATAGAAGTTTCCTTACAATAGGCTAACATTGCTCCTTTCTTTTCCCCATTTATCACACTTTAGGAGTCTTAGTTGTGCTTGATATGATTAAATTCTTGGATCTAAGCCTAAAACCTCCTTTTCAGTCAATTTTCGGTAAAATCAAATTCCTAGCCAAACTCGACACTCAAGCACTCAAACTTTCATCCTCAGGTCTCTTTTTCTCTCTCTAATGGTCAACTGAATTCATCTCAAGATCAACCTCAAAATAAGCTCAAAGTACACTCAAAGTAAAAATCCTCTCCCTATGCGTTTCACGTCGGGTTCACCTATGTGGTCGGGTTCTTAATATGCTTAGGGGTGCACATAGGGTGCCAAGAAAGATATTAAACACATTTAACAAGCTATGTACAATTAAGTATGGAAAGAGATACTTCTCGCAAATCAACTCAAACCCTCATGAAGTAGAAATTGTCTATGAATATTGCAGAGTGTTCTCTAATGTTGGAAGTTTCTAAGGCAAGCAAAGCACTTTATGTATCATTCATATGTTATATTGTATATAAGCACAATTCCAAAGTTATCATATGTCAAACGTTTTGATGACTTTCAGATGCAAACTTTACGCATTACTTTTAAGGAAACTAAATAATCATGAGTGGCGCATATATAAAGTTTGGAATGGAATACATCTTATGCAAACGTACTAACAATGATCAAGATCGAAATAAAACAAACATGTCGGTGCAGGGTAAATCCGAGTCAGAGAATGTCTCATGATGTCAATGATATTATGCTAACAATATGCAGACATGGGCACGTACAGTTCCATGTTTACGAGGAGAGGTTGCATACATGTTTCGCAGTCTTTAAAGGATTTTCATGCCTAACTCAAATCATTTTCATCCACGGATGCTATGATATGATATAATTTCAAAACTCCCTCTGTAACAACTAGCTATATATTGACATAAAACAAAACAAGTTATTCTCTAAATTGCGCATATTTAGTACTAAATAAAATTTATCTGGCGTTATACTATCCCTCTTTCTTGCCAACACGCAAACAGTCATCTGCAATATGGTTACATGTCCGCTGTTCAGAAAACAACGATGGTAATGATGACAACGATAACACAAGTACTGGGGTCTTTACTTCGGATACATGCAGTCGAAAGAAAAGATTATACAGAATCTTTCATTCAGCAACTAACAGACAATTGATAATTATCCCTAAATCTATCTAAGGGGCAGTCAAATTTCGTGTATTTGGCTTGAGAGAAAAAAAACATATAGAATAAACGTGTAGCAATTCCATAGATATTATGTAGATTAGTATTGACGAAACATTATGGACAGAAGTGGTCTTGTATCTCTTACTATGGCATGAAAAGACCTTCTGATAACCTTCCTGACAAGCGCACAGAAACATCTTATAATTAATTGGTACAAACAAAACTAAAGTAAACTTCGTTGTCACTTTTCATAATTAATCAACCCACAAGTATAAAGTCACTCTGAAAGTGAACTGCATTGTATTAAGTGAAAATCAAGATCGAATTTACGACAACATATGAATCTAAGTAGGATATAGAAACAGGATTCATTTTCCAATCAATACATACAGCGCGTAGACTCTTATCATTCAGAATAAGATAGAGGATGTATTTGTGACCACTTCGAAGATTATAAAAAAAAAAAACGCAATCACAGGGGCATAACAACAATAAATAGGGCATTGTTCAACAAATACAAAAATACAAAATATCTACGTACAAAGTGATTGAATTGCAAATCATAGCTCAAACAAATAACTTTACCTGCTATAAAAAGTGTGATAGTCAATAGATCTTCTATTTAGTTGGACATCGCAGAACGTAGATAACTTTGTGACAGAGAACAAGCTTAAACTAGCACATCGGATCAAGCCACCAAAGATGCCTGAATATGCAGCGTCTCTCCTCAGAGATTTTTCTCACACTGCAGCTTTCCAATATCAGATTTGATTGAACCACTTGCTACAATCAGAAGCGCTTGTCTTAGGCGATAGAGATCTGCCCCATTCAGCACATTTCCACCTCCCGTAACAGTAGATGGATTTTTTTCGAGCATTATCATCTTCTAAAGCTTCACAATAACTGCAGCATCAGATTCTCCAAAGTACTTCAAAGTCTATTCTGATCAACAGTGCATTTGCCGATTTCTGATAACAATGTTTGTATTCTTTAGTTCGCCCCTCTGAGATAGCTTCTCTGTCAGGCCCTCTCTCGTCCAAATCTCCACAACGAAAAAGAAAGAAGAAAAAAAAATATGAGAGACTCATCTGTTAGCACTCGCCACACCTTTATGCTACATGCACATCCCTTCACGTGCTAGAGGCGGCTGGCCCCAAATTCCGTTCTCAGGAATGGAATTTCCACCGTTTTGCCCTTGCAGCCCTGCCACAAACCACATTACTTCAATCTTCACAAATCTTCCTTTTTTGTATTCTCCAGCTATACTCCACATATGAAATTTTCCCCCTCTTTTCTTCCAAATGGATTCTGTCAACAATCGATAAAAGCACGAGCGACCAAATATTTTGATTTGACCCCTTTTGATATTATCAAAAGGTTCGAAGCATAGGAGTCTTCACACTCTATGATGATAAATGAATGCCTTTCATTTGAATTATAAATGGAATGCCAACAAGAAAATAATCTCCATCTGTCGATGAGGAATGGACATATGTTCCTCCACATTACTCCATTAATAAGTGAGGGAGTACTAGGAAAAACAGAACAAAAAAAAAATCTTCGTGAAGTTGAAAATCTTCACGACAACGTGATAGTTGCTTGAAACAAGCAACAATACTAGAATCCTCTGTTTTACGTAAAGAATCAATGGCTTTGATTCTAATATGCTGTCCAAAAGCCCACATATTAGTGAACATTCGAGCCTGCAAAATAAATTCAATTAGTAAATAGAAACTAACATACATATATGAGAAAAATAAAATATATATTTTAATAAAATTACCTTTTGTTCACAACCTATCATTAACTCTCTTTGCTCATCTGAGATTTCTTCATTATTTGCGTTGGCGCATTGCAAACGACTATATAGCCAATCCGTGAAAGAAGGTATATCTGTAATCTCATTATTGTCGAGATTACGTCTAGATCTTTTGTTTTTTCGCCTTTTACTTTGGAGACTTTGAAGTTCCTCGTACTCGCTAACGAATGCTTGCATGCATTCGCTATTATATGCTACAAAAGTAGAAACATCATTTTTTTCTTGAAATGTAAATAAGAATGGAACCCCCTTACCTGATAATACCTCATCTGTTATTTTTGAAGAAGACTCGTTGGTCCATACACGTGGAGCTTCTTCATGAACTCTTTCAAGGTACTCACTAACGTAATACATGCACTCCTCAAGCATCCAACCCTTTGCCATGGATCCTTCTGGTTTTGCTCTTTGTCGCACATAACCTTTTAGTATTCCCATAAATCGCTCGACCCAAAACATCCATCGAGTGTTGACAACACCGGCAATCTCTATCTCATCTACAAGATGGACTAGTAAATGAACTTGAATATCAAAAAATGAAGTAGGAAGTTCTTTTTCCATCAAACATAGTAGCTCTTTGCATTCACGTTTTTTTTGTGGGATCGAATTTTTATCGATCTCTTTGGATGTAATCCACCTATACAAAATCATAAAAACAATTGTAAAGAAGTTAATTAAAAAATAAAAGATATCCAATATTCATACATATTAAATATAAAAGTATCATAATTACCTTATAAGTGATCCAAGACGATAGATCACATCTCGTACTCCTTTTGTTGTACATCCATCGATAACCAAAGGTAAAATATGTTTCAAAAAGTTATGCCAGTCATGGGTCTTTAATCCAGATAAGCTCTTATCATCCATAGTAAACATGTTTTGAAACGATGCTCCATATCCTGTAGGAGTCTTGATCAATTGAATTCTATTGTTGATAGTCTGTATCTCTTTTGTTGTAAGTAGCCAAGGAGCAGATGCATAAGTCGTTTCTTGTCGATGTCTATCAAAAACTAGCCATAACTTTGGTTTGGATTTTTGATCTTTCAAATCATTCCTTGATGTTGTGGTAGCTTTTAGTCCAAGAAGATGCTGCCATAGTGAATAACCAATATTTTTGAATATATGCATAGGATCAAGAAGATGACATACTTTTAACTCTTTCCAATACTCCAAAGAATACCATATTGATATGTTCTCTGCGAGTGCCAATTTCCCTTTACCTCTGTTCACATACTCATTATCTGAATCATCACTGAAGATTTCTGCTTCTGGATCTATCAGAGGTCCATCTGTCCATTTTTTATACCAATCCATAGGCGTCATAGGTTTTGGATACTGGCCTGTTTCAAGCTTTCCATTAAAATGTATCGCTTCTCTTTTAGATCTTAATGGATGATCATCAGGCAAGAATCATCGATGTCGAAGATAAATATTTTTGTTGAGATTCTTACTATAGATTGATCTCAACCAATCACCACAATATGGACAAGCTTTATAACCCTTAGTAGATATTCCTGCATCATGGAAAAGGATAAAAATATAATTAGATTAAATCATATTTATTTACATGCATATTGAATAAAAAAATTACATCAATACCTGAACAAACGCCATATCCAGGAAAATCGTGAATAGTCCAAGCCACAATACCACGAATCGTAATATGTCTTTCATTGATGCTTTTTGATATATCAATGACATTAATACCTCTCCAGAACTCTTGAAGATCGTCAATGAGAGGAGCAAGATATACATTCATATCTTTAACTTGTCTTTTGCCTGGGATTAAAAGTGAAAGCATTAAATGTTCCTTTTTAATGCTAAGATATGGCGGAAGATTGTAGTTTATGACTACCACTGGCCATGTTGACCATTTGCTGGATTTCATGGAGAATGGATTAACCCCAACTAATGCAACTCCTAACTTTAGATTCTGTGGATTTTGTGCAAATTCAGGCCATGTAGAATCAATATGCTGAAAAGCAACACTATCATGAGGAATTCTGATTATTCCATCAGTACTTTTGTGATCATGTCCCCAAGTCAAAAGCTTTGATAATTCGGGGCTTTGAAACATATGTCTAATCCGTGGAGCCAATGGAAAATGTCTCAATACCTTATTCGGGATTTTACCTTCTTCACCCTTATATCAAGGAGATTGACATTTGGGACATGTCAAAGAGTCTGCATATTCACCTCTATATAAAATACAATCGTTAGGACATGCATGTGTACATTGATAATCTATACCAAGATTATTGATTATCTTCTTCATTTCATCATGTGAGGTAGGAAGAATATTTTGACTTGGTAAAAACTTTTCAGATAATAACTTGTAAGTTTATCAAAAAAAGATATATTAAAAAAGGTAAATAAATATACATACATATATACATGCAGGTTTTTATTCTTACTTTAGATAAGGTAAGAACAAGAACTTGAATTGAATAGATACTTTTTGTCCGCGCATCTTTTAAAACTATTAATGCATCTTTCAAAATATTTACGCAAAACAATCGTATCCTGTCAATTCACACATATGTTCATATAATGGTGACCTAGATGAATCGCATGCATAGAGGTTACTCAAGATAGAGCAGGATTTCTCGGGTATGCAGTAAACCTCTTGCATGTCAATGATGAGCATCTGAACTTTAGGATACAAAGTGGACTACTCCATTATAATCAGATTGCTGTCTCTTGAGTAACCTCTGTGCATGCGACTCATCCAGGTCACCATTGCGAATGTTTGGAAAGATGCATTAATAGTTTTAAAAGATGCGCAGACAAAAAGTTTCCATTCAATTCAAGTTCTTGTTCTTATAACCTTATCTAAAGTAAGAGTAAAAACCTACATGTATTTATATATGTATATATATTTATGCATATATATATATATATATATATATATATATATATATATATATATATATATATATATATATATATAGATAGATAGAAAATTGAAATTTATACCTTAATAGTGTCGAAACAGATACATTACTCCATCCAAAACGATTTTGAAGGTTGAGAATAAGTAAGCTCGCATTTAGTCGTGTCAAATGACTTCCTTCATATACATGCTTTAGACATTCCTCTCGAAGATATTTCTCATTTTTAGAAATATCCATGCTCTCACTGTCATTTTGATACCAATCCTCAATAAAATCTGCCATGCCATGATCTTCATCATTGTCACACAAATCTTGTCCTTTATCATCTTTTGAATATAGATCTTTCAACTTTGCATATTGCACAGGCTTAGTTTTGCGTAGCCTCCTCATGGAAGCTTCTGATAAATGAGGTCTTATTGGTAATTGTGAATGTTGTGGACGAATATCATCAACATCATACGTTGGAATCTACACATATAAATAAAACTCATTAGTATTCCATAAATGAATAAAAATTAAACTTCAAATATAAAATTAAGTATATAACTTATTAAATATGGATAGAAAATTTTTATTCTCTCTAGCTAAAAGGTGCTCTTGGAGGTCTACGCCATCCATAATTCACTAATAGTTCATCACCAGCATGTAATGTAGTAATAGCATTGACAACTATGTATCTTGATACATCTCTACTCATGTATGGTGATTCATGACTATTTTCACGCTCCTCAAATGTGCAATTAGTCCTTGAACTATTATGTAACCCTCGACTACTATTTATTAAACCTGCTATATTTCCATGTGTGTAAGGTCTTCCATCAATATATAATCTTTCATTTTCTACATGTAAAATCCTTCTACTAATAAGAGATGCTGCGTTCAAGCATATTCCATAAGTACTCATGCTTTGAACATAACGTGAAAGTCGATGCCAATCTCCCCATCCATATATAGGACCACAAAATGACATAAGAGTGACTTCAGAGTTCGGAGGCACATACAAATCCTCTACAATAAAGAGACCACGACCAGCATTAGTAATAGTGGATGGAGCAATCATATAGCGATTACCCCAAAAGTTGAAAACCTCTCCATCTAAAGGAAGTGGTCCTCTATTCCATCCTCCATATCTTCTTCTATCATATGTTTGTACTAAAGAACGATCATGAGCTGGCAATGGATAATCTCCAGCCGTTTCATTCTCTAAACCAGGAGGTAGAGGATTTCTAGAAACCTCTGCTTGTAATTGATGAACAGCAAGTCCATGACGTGTACGAGGTATATTAACATTATGAGAAAAATCATCATCATCATCATCATCGAGCAAGTATTCCTGTATATCAATAATAATTTGATTTTATACATGGTTTTTAAATAAAAAAATGACATTAATATATATAGAAAATACATACCCAAGCAGTATCACGTTGACTAGGTGATGGTGCATGCTCAAAAGTACCATACTCTGCCTCATGTTGAATACATTCCAATCGTGGTTTTCGATATGTGCCATAACAAGAGTTACACCAACATATAATATGCTCTTGATAGTAAAATTCATCATAATTCCTATTGGAGGACACATGTGAAGTCGTTGCATGGGTAGGAGGTGGTGGAGTACCCTCTGATTGATCAGAATCTGTACATCATAAGAAACATAAAATATATATATAAGTTATGTATCCATCAAATATAGTTAAAATTAAATATTTCATATACTTACAGTATAAAGTCGTTGCACGATGAGGAGACGGTGGTGGAGTTCCATCTGATTGATCAGAATCTACATCATAAGAAACATAAAAAAAATATATAAGTTATGTATCCATCAAATATAGTTAAAATTAAATATTTCATATACTTACAGTATAAAGTCGTTGCACGATGAGGAGACGGTGGTGGAGTTCCATCTGATTGATCAGAATCTACAAATAATGGTATTTGATATTAATAATTTGATTATCTACATAAATAAAAAATTCACATATACATATTTACACATACACACATATTCACATATACACATTTATACATACACACATATTCACATATACACAACACATATTATTGTGGGATAAATGCATGTATTTTGTATGAATGAGTGTTTATGCATGCATGTGTGTGTACGTATATATGTGGATATGTATATGTGTGTTTATGTTATATGTATGTATATGTGTATATATATACATATATGCACACGTATATGTTTGCATGTATATGTGTATGTGGGTATGTGTATGTGTATGTGTATGTGTATGTGTATATGTGTGTATATATGTGTATGTATTCTGACTTTCTTTTCTGTTTGAGATTAAATTAACAGGAGATATTGTATGGTCGAAAAAAATAAGAGGCGAGCTAACATACCACCTGAGTCATGGCAGTTTTTTCGTAGACAGCTACGTCTTCAGGAGTCATTTCCTCACCAGAAGGTACACAAATTAATAGTTTATATTTATAATTTTAGATATTTTAGTAATTTTTTAATTTAATTTATGTATTTTTTTCCTTGAATAAACAAGCTGCTGCAAAGAAGAGAGTGGAGTCACGCAACACATCGCACTTAGGCCAAATGGGCCATAATGGTTTTGTAGCTACGTTTGTAAGTATATGTGTTATTGTGAGTATATTTTTTATTTTAGTTAAAATGCAAGCAACTAATGTTTTTTTTTTGTTTCATTGCAGCGAAAGGATTATGGCCGATATCCTACGAAACAGGAGATTGAGTATGCTACACATTTTGGATATCGGCGTTTGAGCAAGTATATACAAGATCATCCTGATGCCTTTGTGAGTATTTTTAAATTTTATATAATTATTTTGTTGTTATGAATGTTTTAATTATTTTATTGATTTATGTTTGTTATATGTAATACAGGAGTATTATGGGAAGACAAATATGGATGAGGTGGAGAGACAGACACAGGAGGGACGATCTCGATCGTCACAGGGTGATCATGAGGATGAGGATGAGGAAGATCAGGATGATCATGATATTGCTGATGATGATGATGATCATGATGATGATGATTAGGATTTTAGTTGATTATGACATTGGATTATATGTATTTACATTGATATATATATATATATATATATATATATATATATATATATATATATATATATATATATATATATATATATATATATATATATATATATATATATATATATTTATCTATATATTTTTCATTTCAGTCATGTTTTGAATTGTGTGTATGGTATTAAGTAATGAAGAGTTTTGTTCTATTGATTGTTATTATTGTTTATATTAAGCATGTGTTTTAATACTTTAATTATATAATTCATTCATATGTGTGTACCTAAGTGTATATGTATGTGTGTGTATATGTATGTATGTGCATGTGTATGTGTGTGTATATGTATGTATGTGCATGTGCATGTATAAGTGTATATGTGTGTATGAGTATGTGCATGTGCATGTGTATGTGTGTATATGTATATGCATGTATATGTATAACTCTATGTGTATGTGTGTGTATGTGCATGTATATGTGTATATGTGCATGTGTATGTGTGCGTATATGTATGTATATGCATGTGCATGTATAAGTGTATATGTATGTATCAATATGTGATTGTTCTTGTGTATGTGTGTGTATATGTATAACTCTATGTGTATCTGTGTGTATGTGCATGTATATGTGTATATGTAGGTATATGCATGTGTCTGTGCTTCTTCATCATGTATAAGTGTATGAGTGCATATCAATAAGTGTGAGTATGGTATGTAATGAAAATAACACAATTCAAATGATCTACAAATAATAGAAATTGTACTTACAATTGTGATCCATAGTTTTTGCTTGGTTAGCTTCTTGAATAACCTGCAATAAAGAGAGAGAAGAGAGAGAGAGAGAGAGAGAGAGAGAGAGAGAGAGATCTAGAGAGAGAGAGAGATCTAGAGAGAGAGAGAGATCTAGAGAGAGAGAGTGAGATCTAGAGAGAGAGAGATCTAGAGAGAGACAAAGAAAATTCAAAGAGAGAAAGATGTAGAAAGAGAGAAACAAAGACAGAGGGAGACAATAACAGAGAGCTTAAGCAAAACAACAATTCTACATATACTTGCTTCAGCTCGTAAGCGCAGCGCAATTGCGAACGTTGGAGAGCTCTTCGATCGGATGCGTGAAAATGCCGATTGCAGAGCCTCCAACGTTTTAATTTTTGTCCGTCATAAGATCGTCGTATAAGCGATGCAACGCATCGTCGTATAAGCGACATTTGCTTAGCGTCGCGTATACGACGGTCTGCACCGTCGCTTATACGACGGTGTTGACCGTCGCTTATGCGACGCAAAAAAGCGTCGCTTAAGCGACGCCTTTGACAAGCGACGGTCCGCGCTCGATGGTAATTCCGACGCGAGTTGCAATTTTATAGCGACGAAATCCTGTCGCGTTAACCGTCGCTACACGCCCGTATTCCTTGTAGTGGGTCCATAGAATCATCTTTGTGTATATGCTCACTCTCTATTTGTTTTCAAAGATAGGCAACACGAGACTCATTTCTTGCTTGATATCAAGAATTACTCAGACTGAGTCATTCTCCCTCTTTGACATAGGCAACACGAGACTCATTTCTCGCTCTCTATTTGTTTTCAAAGATAGGCAACACGAGACTCATTTCTTGCTTGATATCAAAAATTACTCAGACTGAGTCATTCTCCCTCTTTGACATGGGTAATCCTACCATGAAGTTCATGGAGATGCTCTCTCACTTCCCAATACAGATATCCAATGGGTGGAGAAGACATAAAATCTTCAATATTTAGGCTTTATTGTCTAATACATTACAATTAAGAACATATTCAAGAATTTCCATTTGTAGTCCAATACAATATACATGTGTCTTAGCAAGATCATGTCTTATTAAGATTGGGATTCCCACACAATATCTCATGACACTCATACAAAGCCTACCATCTTCTTTGTAAATCTATTCAAATACACATTTTAATTCCTTTATTTAATAGATATCCATCATGCATTGTTTAATTCTTCTAGTTGAGACATCTTTGAGTATCCATTGACACTTTATCCTCATTTGAAACCCATGTATTTGGATCCCCTTTCTCAATGGGTTTCCATATTTTGGAATATGTAAGGTCATGCCTGGATGTTCCTATGATAGAATGAAACAACTCACTAGATGTTCATATGCATGCAGTCAAGCGAGTGATAATGTATGTCCTTGTGATGCTCCTAGCATGGGACACATGATTGGCAGATAGGTACCCACTACTCATGTTATCACACATGATTGCAAAATGATTGACCTAGAAGTTCAATAAAACCATTAGCCTCTTGAGCCACATAAGCTAACATGTTACCTTTTTTTTAAATCTATGTATTCTACTTTCGTGGAAGATAGGGCCATTGTAGGTTGATTCTTTTCCATACATGTGATAAACATTTTGCAAAAAATTCTCTAAAGAAAAAGAAAATGCCTTCATTTAAAGCAATCTAGAGATATCTATGTGATCTTTTTGCTCCAAGTAGATGTAGAACGCTAATGGTGTTCATGAATTGAATTAACAAACCAACTCTATATGCTAGGGGTGAGCCTTGTAAAAGGTGCCATAGCTCAAAGAGCCCATTGTAGACTTGTATAAGACTGCATCTTTAACCTCATAACCTTCCATTCAAGAAAAATTAATATTCTTCCCTTGGGTTGCTTAATGGTTTTCACCCTATGAGTGCATACGTCTCTAGTACATCCAAGACGTACTTTCCGTGCATAACCCAAATACCATTCTCCTTACGTATGACTTCAATACCTTATATATGTCTTATATCTTCAAGGGCTAAGAACTTTAACTTTCTTACAAGACTTTCTTTGATGCCCGTGATACCTTCTTCATGATCACATGTAATCATCAAGTCATCTATACATACACATGAGTAGACACATGTAATTAGGATAGCTAATATGCTGACTAGCACAATCAATGTGGTTTCTATAATAAAATTTGAAACAAGGAGTTCAGCTAAGGTATTTCCTGACCTTAAAGAGGTTGGGAATTTGGGAAGCTTTACATTCACTTCAAATTCGTAAAGCTCTAGAGTTTATTGATTTCCTATAATGTTTCTTAATTTTTTTAAGGGAATTCAAACATCCTCATTTGAATCAATGTTTACTAAAAAGTCATGGTTGAAACCTCTTAATCATGATGAGATTCCGATCCATTCAAACACTTCAAGGAGAAAAGTAGCACAATATATGTTATGCCACACGAATACCTTTACAAAGATTGTGATAAGAGGAAGAAGTAATAACATGACAATATAGAGTGAGCAAAATAACAAGTACAAAATACACAGAGAGAAAAATAACTAGATTTGTCTTTGCACAATGACACACAAATACCCCTTAGGCATACTAATGTAGTGTTTTATGAATTATGAACATCTATCAAGAGGATTGTGTGGAAAATTATTAAGATTATACATAAAATCCATTTCTTTTGGAAGATGAGTGAAATCAAATTTAGTATTTGTACACACACATAGATAATTAGAAAGACATTCATCTTCATCAATGAGTTATCACTCTTTATCACATGTGATTCAATCCACAAGCCACATAGATTAAGAAAATGATATTTTTATAAGTTAAGATTTACAATTTCTCCAATATTATTGAAAGGGCATGAGGCTCTAAATGGGATAATAAAAGGTGAAAACCCTCTCATTCAATGATTATTATCACTATGAAATTATAGTTTCATATCCGAAAGAAACTCTATGCTTTTTCATGCTCATAATAATCAACTTCCTTAGAAATATAAATTTGTGTCATTCAAGTCTTACCTATCTAGCATTACTTCAATGGGTTGTAATTTTCTTCATGATGTTTGATAATGGAACTTTTCCTATATCCAAGTTTCATATGAGGATTTTATCTTTAAGAATTGCTTCGAATTCATGAAACAAGTAGTTTCTAGGTTCTTTTTCTTTGATTCCACACCTTTTCTTCCATTAACACACTAAAGTTATTTTTTGGATTGATATATATGATATGTTATAATGAAAAATTGCACACTATCATTACATCCACACATTAGAAGAACCATAACTTGATTGTGGTCTCTCTAAACACATTAATGTTTGATATCTTGTTGAAGCTTTTGAAATTCTCTAAAATTGAAGCATCGATTGCAATTACCCATGGATTTGCTTCATATCATCAACCATACTGACCTTTGTCATGCGAGCAATCATACTGACCTAGATCATGCGATCATAGTTAAAGAGGAGTCATATCCCATGTCATGCGATCAGAGCTAAAGACGAGGAGTTGTATCTATAAGAGACCTCATGTATCTACAAAACTGGGTGATGAGAGAGAGAGAGAGACCCTTGCATTGATCAAAAGTTATAATCAAGTGCAATAGAGAGATGGGATGAAATGTATTTTAATAATTAGAATGCTCAAAAGTGACTAAGTACTAATGAAAAATTTTACACAAAGTGGGTGTATACAAAGTTTGTGTGTCTGTACACAAATAGTATTTCCAAATTTTCTGAGTATCTATTCTCTGATCCCATACACACACATATAGTACACACACAATATAAACACAAAGTACAAACACCCAATCCTACACGAGCATATAGAATTAAAGACTAGAGGAATCTAGCAAGTGGTTACTCTAAAGTCTTGTTTTATTGAATGAGGAAATCAGTGAATTATCAATTTTTTTGAGCAATATATCCAGAATAGCAAAATATTTGGAGTACCAAGTCCAAGAAAGTAAAGAAATTTTTCAATTGTAGATATTGTAGAAGCTTTTCTAGTAAAACCATTTACTTTGGGATAAGTTGTTTCTCTCCAATTCATTGAACATTTTCTTTAGGATAGATACAATGCTCTAACTGAGAAGTGAAAATGTACCAATGTTTGGGAAAGGAGAATTTGGAAGAAAGGTTGAGAATGTATAACTTGGAAATTGGTAGTCTTCTCAAAGGATGTTTCATCCTAGGGATTTTAAAACTTTTACACGTCAACACTCTATGTGTATTGTGCACAGGGTCTGTGTATACACAGAGTATATGTATATTAGTTCCAAAGTTTTTGAGTATCTATTCTCTAAATCCATCTTTATCAATTTTCTAGTGTGTTAGGAAGACAAGGAGTCAATGAAATACATGAAAAAGCACAAAGTTATGAGCCCATACACACATACTACACACAAAGTACAAACACACATACACAATACACACATAGTATATATGACAAAGTACACACACACTAGACACACACAATACACATACAAAGTACACATAAAGTAGACACACATTACACATACAAAGGAGAGTAAGTAAAAGTAGACCAATAGTTCTGACTATGTTCATTGAATCACAAAGCAAAGTATATGCCTATCTTACTATGTTGTTATCCTTTTCTTTCCTAGGACAATGCATGAATTGAGACAATACTCCAACTCCATATGACAAATCAGACCTAGTTAATGTAGCACAGATTAGACTACCAACCAAACTTTGATATAGCTTCATGTCCTTGAACTCTTCTCCTCCATATCTGCTCAATTTTTTATTCACCTCCATTGGAGTAGGTGTTACCCTGCAATTATCCATTTTAAACTTGATCAACAAGTTTTTCAAATATCTTTCTTGAGTTACATACACTCCATGTTGAGTGTATGAGATCTCCATGCCCAAGAAATATGACAAGTCTCCCAAGTCACTAATCTTGAACTCTTTCTCCATTTGCTTCTTTAGGATTAGAATGCGCTTTGTTGGTGCAGGCCAATCAGCAATTGAAGTTTTGGATGAAGGAATGAAGTCAAGGAATTGAGAAGAGAACAAATTCAGAAGTTTGAAGGAAGGACATACTCAGAAGTTCAAAGTTGTGTACACATATGTACATTAGTTCAGATATATAGGTCACTTATGCTTTTGATTAGTCATAAGCTTGTACATATTTGCCTATAAATACTTTGAAAAATGTCGGGGCAAGAGTGTGAGAGAATAGGAATAGAGAAAGGAGAAGTAGTAAGTGTCATTGGACACATGAAAAGTTAGTTGAACTATCTCTCATCATCCTGTAGTAAACTCCTTCAGAAATGACAAAAATTTTGCGCCCGATGTTTCTGTGTATTCTCTTTTTGTAGAAGATCAATTATGAAATGCTTTTGTACAAGTCTAAGTCTAGAGTTGATTGACCTCTGTACAAAGTTTTAGCTTCCAATTGTAATCAGGCTAAGAGAATTATGTGTAGGAACATTTGTATGTGAAGAGTGTTCACTGGTTCTTGAAACAGGCGCAGTTTTCAAAGTTAATGATTTGATCATTACTCCCTGCACAGATTAAAGTTTTGCATGAGTCAGAGCTTAATCTTTAAGTTGAAATGTAAGCTACTTATGGCTAGAAGCATTTGCTTAAACGGGTTCTACTCTCAGAGAACCATGTCTTAGAAGTTACAGGTGTCAAAGTCGACTCTTCAGAGAGAAAATTTTAGACATAGGAGATTTGTCAAGTTGATTTCTCCAGTTATACTTAATCTTTTGGAGTAATTTGACTTGGATGAGGTGGGCAATCTTTAGGCGACACCTTGTGCAAAGTTTCAGCAAAAACTTTACACATTTACTCAGTCAATTAGAAAGATATGTGCAGCAGACTTTCTGAGTGATCTTCTTCTTCACAATTTGATTAAAGAATTTGATAGTTGATTCTTGATTCTCAAAATTGGTGGAAGTCTTGACTTATTCTTGATATAGAGGTGCTCTAACTTCAAGAATAGGTTGTTCTTTTGGACATTAACACTCTCCATCAGTGGTATCAGAGCAGGAAACATCAGAATTGAAGAAAGGAGGATCCCGACTGCTGCAGCTACAAATAATTCAACATCTGAAGGTTCAAAAGGTGAAAGCTTGAAGGCAAAGCTTGAGAAGGAAGTCGTACAATATCAAGGAAGACAAAAGGAGTGTCATTCGAAGTAAAGGTAACCTTATACTTTATAAAGCTTGAAGGGTTTAATACACAGGTGAAGAAAGGATGGGAGATTCTCTTCAAATAGAGAAGTTGGATAGAGAGAACTATCCTGCATGGTCAATGAGGATGGAAGCTCATCTAATGAGCAAAGATTTGATAGCTTACATTACAGGTGAAGAAGAAAAGCCACAGTTCAGAGATCCTAGTGTTCCAACTAGGGAAGAATTGTTAGAGTTGAAGAATTGGATGAAGAGAGATGCTCAAGCTAGGAGCATTATTTATATGGCAGTCAATGACTACTTGCTACCTCACATTAGAGGTCTTGAAAGTGCAAGTGACATTTGGAATGCTTTGGAGGAGCATTTCCAAAACACTACAAAGTCAAGGAAGGCATCCTTGTGGGCAGAATTCACCACATTCAAGAAGAAGGCCTCTCAATCCATCTCAGATTATGTAACAAGGATGAAAGATATTGCAGATGCATTAGGAGCTGTGGATGAAGACATTGAGGAGGATAAATTGGTAAGGCAAATACTCACAGGTTTGAGAGGTGATGACAAATGGAAGCCATTCATTTTGTCTAGTATAGAATTATCACTTGATCATTTCACTCCTGATTTAAATCAATTGCTAGGACATATGTTTACCTTTGAGCAGGATGTCAAAGGTGAAGGTGACAAGAGTACAGGTCATGCAATGTACCCAAAAGATAAGAAGAAAAATAACAAAGGAAAGCAACAATCAGGTGAAGATGAAGGCACAACTAGTCAAGCCAACTTCCTAAGAGGAAGAGGAGGTGGCAAAGGTAGAGGAAGAGGCAGGAGTAACAAAGATGGAGTCAAAGCTTGCTGGATTTGTGGTAACACAAATCATTTAGCTAATGATTGTTGGCATAATACTCAGAGTAATGGTGGATACAATCAGAACTATAATTCAAGAGGAAGAGGTGGAAGAAATCAAAGAGGTAATTTCAGAGGTAGAGGTAGTAGGGGTTACTATTAGCTCAGAAAATGGTTGGTTTTAATGCACTAATGTGGTTCTATTTGGCAAGAAAATACGCTTGATTTCAGGTACTTGAGGCATGAGTTTGATAATTGATGAGTAGCATGTGGAGATATTGATTGCAGGGTATGTGCAACAAAGCCAAAACAAGGAGGCCATCAGGTGTTTTGAGGAGATGTAGAGTGAGAGACTCTCACCAGATGAAGTGACCTTTGTGTGTATACTAAATGCTTGTGGAGAACTGCAAAACATTGACAAGGGCAAAGAAATACATCATGAAATAGTCAGGCAGGGTCTACTTGGAACAAACATCGAAATTGACATTGCTGTGGTGAACATGTATTCCAAATGTGGCAGATTAGAAATAGCGCAAGAAGTACTAGATGATCTTGTCAAGGATGCTGTGGTTTGGTCTACACTTGTTGCAAGCAAAAAAGGGCTATCTATCGCGCGCGTTTGGGAGGATAAGGAGACGAACGCGTGGATTGAGGGAGGCATTACCTTGTGGTGCTTGCTGGAAGGCACGGATCGTGGAAGAACAGAAAGGGGGAGGATTGTTTTGTTTTTTTTTTTTTTTTGTTTTTTTTGTTGTTGTTCTGTGCAGATATGCGATGAGGTGTTTGTGGAACTACTCTGATCGATACTTTCGAGGGCTGTGGTTGCTCGCATACGGAGGGGGTCGCAGCCGGGGAGCACACACGAGGGGGAGCGAGAGGGATGTACATCACCACCCTTGTTCGTAACGCGGTGAAGATTCCGACCACGTTCCAGAGCCATCATCTGTCGAAGGTAAAACCGTTCTATTGAGGAGACTCCTTCCCTCGTCAACATTGCAATTTGCTTCTGCGTGTTCATGACGGCATCTTCAATGGCACAACTGCGAAAGAACCATGCTCAGAGATAGAGAGCGTGAGACACAGAACAAAAGAGGTCGAGTGCATGTTTCTTAACCATTTCCTGTCAAAGGCGTTCGGAAGCCTGTAATGATAATGGAGCGACACAGGTCGTCAGTTAATCTCTGTACACAATTTCTGCCTTCTGATGGAACATAGTTGCTCCACTGCTGCAAAGAGAGGTGCATGGTGTGTCTATACAGACCTATGGACGGGAATTGTTTAAGATAATGATGGTGCATGCCAGCCGCTATGCTGAAAAGGGAGCTGAACAAGCGTGTAGTACTGGTACTTTGAGATGCTCTTTTCCAGTGACCTGTGCATGACTGGATGACCCATGGCCGTGTGTCCTCCATTACCTGGCCTATGAGCAGACCATTCCGTGTAAGTCTTCTGTGTTTGCCACTGACAATCCACGCCCTCCAGCCCACCATTTCTGTGTGTCTGTGTGTGCACACACACATAGAGGAATTGAGAAAGTGTTGAAGAGCTATAGATATCATGATTAGTACTTACACACATTCACTCTGATTACGAGAGAGACTTTGCACTCCCTGTGTGTTTCTTTATTGTTTTTACTTGTGCAATCATTCTTATATATTCCAATAACTGCGCACTGATGTTGTCTTAGTACACCACTACCACCATTTTCATTTTGGCAGCAAAAGAGATGAAGGGAAGGGCGACGGATGTAATGATTTTCTTAGAAATTTTTTAGTTGCCTTTGAAGTCATGCAGAAATGTTTTTTTCCACCTCAATAGCATTTAAGCTCGTTGCACGAGATCGAGTAAAAAGATCTCGGCCTTAGTTGGGGGTGGGGAGTGAGTATATGGATACAGGAGTGTGTGCGTGTGTGTGAGTGTGTTTTTGGATATGTGTGTGTGTTGATAGGTACATGCGTGTGGGACCCATCATGATTGTGGGTGAGTATATGAATGAATTGGTGTGGTTGATTGGGTGTGTTTGTGCAAATGAGTAAGAATGTGGGAAAAGAGAACAAGGGTGAAGGTGTGTTTGGGCATAGAAGTAAGAAGAGCATGTGAGAGTGGATGTGCGCGCAAGTGTGTGTGCAAGTTTCCGTGCTCAACCGTGCATAAGGGTGCATATGTGCATGCGTAGGCATGTATGTGTGATTAGTTAGTGCATGAGTGAGTTGTGGCCGAGGGTGTGAGAGTAAGTGTTGGGTCGAGGTTCTAGTAGGGGTTTTGTGGGTAAGTGAGATTGTGAGGGAGAGAGAAAGAGGCTCAGGGTGTATGTGTGGAAGCAAGGGTGGAAGAGTGAGAAGAGTAGGGTGTGCCTGAGTGAAAGAGAGCTCGGAGAGGGGAGAGCATACAATCATCAATTACAGATACCTTTGTAGCTTCTAGGTAATCCAAGTAGACCGATTCCGAGGGATTTGAACAAAGTAAAGTCTCATATAATCATTTGTTCCGTGGGCTTAAGACCTCAATCATTTTGGTGGGTTTGCCGGGAATTAGCTTGGTACGTCTCTATAAGAGAGTGCCATAGGTTCGCCTAGCGCCACAGGTTGGCCGAGCTTGCGGACCCCAAGATCTAGTACACGAGCGAGGGGAGCTCATCGTCAGGAGCAACACAAACTCAAAGAGAGGAACGCGCTCAAAGAAGAGCCCTTGAAAGAGAAAGAAGAAGGTGGGAACCGCCAGGTGAGTGGACCTCGATTGGCTCGAAGAAATCAGCCAAAAACGTGTACTCCCGTAGGAGAGTTGCGAATCAAGTGCGGAAGTTTGAAGGAGGGATCCTGAAGCCACGTGTGCTAAATTTTTGGGATCGAAGTGATATTGATATCACACCTCTGTTCCAAATGGCTCAGCGGATTTCGGTTCACTTGGGGGACTTCACCAAGTTTTCAGGTACTTGGGACGAAGATCCGGATAGTTTTATCCAGTTGTTTGAGGTTACCTGTGAGGCCAATGATGTAGTTGACTCGGATCAAAGGTTGAGAATTTTTCCGGCTATCCTCCGTGATGAGGCAGCCAATTGGTATGGGAATTTGACACCACAAGAGCGTGGAACTTATCAAATGCTCAAGGAAGCCTTCTTGGCAAAGTTTCGACGACAAGGCTTCCAAGACAGATTGGCCCAACAAATGGATTACTTGCGACAAGGAGTCAATGAGAGCATCGATAACTACATTCAAAGAATGGAAACGTTGGTAAGAAAGATGGGTGTGAATGCCCCGAACAATGAGACATTGAAGCGAAGGTTCATTTCGGGATTGAGAGATCCTATGGCATAGCAGCATATCAGCCTGACAAGACCTGCAACTTTAATGGACGCTAAGGAACAAGCGAGGCTTTGGGAGGAAGTACAATTATGCCAACAAAGGAAGATGGAGCTCTTATACGAGCCTATGGGAGGCCCAGGAAACATACCGATGAAAGATCCTGGCCAAGGAAGTCCCGCATTGACGACCCCAGCTTTTGTAGCTACCACTAGCACGCCAGGCGAGGTAAAGCCTGCGCTAACCGAAGAACGAATATTAGAGTTGGTCACACAAGCTATAAAAGCTGCCACAATAACCCAGGAAACATACACAGTAAAACCAGAGGTAACTACGAACCCGAATCAAGTGTTTCGATCAAATACATGGTGTGGAAAGTGCCATGGTTACGGCCATTTGGCTTCAGAATGCCCTACAGTCTGGAGAGTATTCACAGATAGATCACCACCTAGGATGCGTTGCACTTTTTGTGGAAGAACAAATCACACGGAGGACCGATGTTACAACAAGAGAGCCTATGAAGAGAGGACCATGAAATCAGGAGATACAAGAGAGAGACCTTACACGGGATTGCCCGCTCAAAGTGTCCCACCTACATCTCGTTGGGAAAACAGACCGACTTATGGATATGGTGCTCAGGGTCAAGGAGGAGACTATCCAAGAGGAGCCGTACGTGATCAAAGAAGAGATGGTCCAATCTAGTGCTGGAGATGTCATGGCTTTGGCCATACTCAATCTAGATGTCCAAACGAAAAGAAGCCAATTGATTATACCCCGCTATGTAGGTACTATAGTGGAGAGGGCCACTTTGATGAAGATTGTCCAAAACGAAGAGCTGCCGCTGGCAAGGAAAAAGGACCAGTAGGGCCTTCAAATTATGTTGATACTCAGATGTATTCCACATCGAGAGTTCAAGAGCAAGTTCCTACGATCGGAGTAGTGTTCAAGACACCGAACCCTCAAGAAGGCTCTAGCTCGTCAATGCACTTTGTGGATGCTTACGAGGCCAAGAAACCACACAAAGATCCAATTGTGGCAGTAGTCACAAGGACTCAAGCGTATTCGAAGAAGAATCCAAGAGGCGAAGGTGAAGGAGGGAGTCAAGAGAAGATCGCTGAGCGTGAAGAGGTAGAAAACCAAGTTGGAGGACTTGTTGAGCAGCAAGAGTTTGAGGATGGGGAAGAGATAGAGATTCTTCCACCCGTTACCAAGGAGTTTGTGCCAGGCATAGCACCATTCCCTGAAAGATTGAAAGCTCCTAAGAGTAGAAAGGAAAGACAAAGTTCGGAGGAAGTGGATATTGTAAAGTTGCTCGCTGACACGGAAGTCACGCTGGATATTGGCACATTGCTAAAATGTTCACCTGCTTATAGGAAACAATTCTACAACGAATATATTAAGAAGCCGAGGAAGGCTCGAGATAAAAATAGACAAGATAAAGATGTCCAAGGAATCATTCAAAGTATTACGACGCAAATCGATTTGAATGCTCCAGCTGTGACGGTCGAGATTAAAGGATATGCAGTCCCCGGTGCTCAGTTAGATAGTGGAGCCGTAGTCAACCTTATGACTGAGTTCATGATGAAAGCTTTGGGCCTCAACCACATGGAAGAAACGCCGATGTCCTTGAGAATGGCACATCAAACACAAGTGAAGCCTGCGGGTCTTTTGAAGAATGTAAGCACAGTTGTGGGCGGTTTAGAGTTTAAAGTTGATTATCTGATAGTAAGACCAAGGACCTCAGAGGCCACCTTCTCGATCCTACTTGGAGGGCCATGGCTGGTGCAAGCCGAATGTGTGCATGACTGGCGCACAGGTTTTTTTCAATAGGGCCAAAGTCTGATCGGATTCAATTGCAGGTATCCCCACCCTCGAGCAACAAGAAGAAGACAATAATAGTCGATGAGATGGAAAAGAAAGAGAAGGAGAAAGCAAGGCACGAGATTGCACGAGCTAGGTTTTCTTTGAACACAGACACCTACAAGAATCTGCTTCAAGACGGGTTCAACTTGCAGCTCTTTAAGAATCAAGACACGAAGATGGGAGAGTATCAAAATCCATTGCTCTATAACGACGATTCCGATCAGGAGTTGCTAGGATGGTTGACACATACAAGTGAATTTGATTGCTACATGTTGAGTATAGACACAAGTAAAAACAAAGCTACTCAATCCCTGGAGAAGGGAACTTCAAGAGAAGAGTTGAAATTAGAGTTAGCTCCGGCAATGGAAGTGCAACAGTTGAGAGAAAGAGTTAGAATGCTAGAAGCAGAGATTCTAAAGAGAAGTCGAGAGTAGGAAAAGGAAGCGAAGAGTAAGACTAAAGTGTCGGAAGCCATTGCAAAAGCTGAATTAAAGAAATTAGGTTCAATCGAAACAGAACAAAACAATGATTTACTGGCCAACCATGCACGCGTGATCGGAGAGCACATTCCAATCACAGCGTCATCAAGGAATAAAGAATATTCGCGAGAAACTCAGTTGGAAAAATGGGAAGTTTTTCCAGAAAAGTTCTTGAGCGTGGGATCAGAGCTACCAGATGGAGTACGAAATTGTATTATTGAATGACACTCAAAAATTTCAGCAAGGCCTTTGCATGGTCATACAGTGATTTGAGAGGAATTGATCCCCGAATCTGCCAACATTATATAGACTTGGAAGAAGGCACACGACCAATATGTCAACGACTCAAGCGAACGAATCCAGTCTACTCGGGATTGATCAAGCTGGAATTGACCAAATTATTGGAAGCAGGATTCATATATCCCATCGCATCCAGCGAATGGGTATCACCAATTGTAGTGGTTCCGAAGAAAAATAAGAAAATCCGTATTTGCATAGACTATCGAAAGTTGAACGAGCACACAAAGAAGGATCATTTCCCCTTGCCATTTACTGATCAAATCTTGGATAGAGTGGCTGGCCATAAATTGTACTCATTCTTGGATGGTTTCAGTGGGTACAACCAGATCCAAATCCATGAAGAGGATCAATCAAAAACTACTTTCACGACAGAATGGGGTACATACGCATATCGTGTGATGCCATTTGGATTATGCAATGCACCGGCCACATTCCAGAGGGCAATGATAGCTGCATATCAAGACTATTTGCAGGATTGGATGGAGATATTTCTCGACGACTTCGCGATCAAAGGCGACGATGAAAACATGATGGAAAGGATCGAAGCGATTTTAAGAAGAAGCATTGAAAAAGGCATCGCATTAAATCCTGAAAAGTGTACATTTGGAGTACGAAGAGGATTGCTTTTGGGACATGTTATTTCCGAAAAAGGGATTGCGGTTGACGAGGATAAAGTGGAAAAGATCGGACAACTTCCACCTCCTCAAAATTTGCGGCAACTCAGAGGATTCTTGGGCCATGCGAATTATTATCGACGTTTTATATTAAATTTTGCATCAATAGCGGCACCACTGACGAATCTTTTGAGGAAAGACCAACAATACCAATGGACTGAAGAGTGTCAAGTTGCATTCGACTCGATCAAAGAGAGATTGATAAATGCACCGATTTTGGTAGCACCCGACTGGACGAAAGAATTCCATGTGCATACCGACGCTTCTCATACTGCGGTTGGAGCAGTACTATGCCAAGCCGATGAAAAGAAGTTGGACCACCCTATTTATTACGCAAGTTGCAACTTAAATAGCACTGAGAGGAACTACACGACCACAGAGAAGGAATGTCTATCGATGATCTTTGCGGTGAACAAGTATCGGCATTACTTGATGGGAAAGCATTTCACTTTTTATATGGATCATGAAGCCTTAAAGTACATCATTAATAAACCCGAGCTATCAGGGCGATTGATGAGGTGGATGCTACTTCTCCAAGAATTTCAGTTCACAGTGGTAACCAGACCAGGCAAAGCACATATATTCGCTGACCATTTATCTCGAATTGTTAATGAGGAGCCAATCTCTGGTGTGCCCGACGATGCTTCTGATGGACATCTATTCCAGGTTGAAGCTAAAATACCTTGGTATGCCGACTTGGTGAACTTCTTGTGCACTACTAAATACCCGCCAGGAGCAAGCAAGAGAGAGAAGCAAAAACTGTTAGCATTGGCAAAGCACCATAGCATCATCGGGGGGCAACTCTATCGATATTTTGTTCATGAGAGCATTTATCGGAGGTGTCTCGAGGAAGAAGAAGCAAACCTAGTGTTGAGGGCTTTGCATGACGAACCTTGTGGTGGACATTTTGTTGGTGAACTGACGGCAAGAAAGATTTTATTGGCTGGGTATTGGTGGCCAACGTTGTTCAAAGATTCGCACACATACTGTAAGAAATGCGACAAATGCCAACGAATGGGCAAACCCACATTAGCACATGCTGCTCCTCTTACGCCGGTGCTCGCTCTTAAGCCGTTTGAGAAATGGGGAATTGATTTTGTGGGGCCTATTGATCCTCCCTCACGTCGAAGATCCAATAGATATATCTTGGTCTGTACTGACTATGTTACCAAGTGGGTAGAAGCCAAAGCTCTGAAGACTGATCGAGCTATTGATGTAGCTAAATTTTTGTACGAACAAATCATCACTCGATTCGGATGCCCGTTGGAGATAGTGAGTGATAGAGGAAACGAATTGATCGAAGAATTAATGGAATTATATAAGATCAAACATAGAAAGAGCACTCCATATATCCGAGGGCAAATGGACAAGTGGAGGTCACCAACAAAATTCTTGAACAGATTTTAACAAAGACAGTAGCTGTGCATAGGCGAGACTGGGATTAGAGACTTTTGGAAGCCTTGTGGGCATATCGAACATCCTACCGAGTGACGACAAAGAGCACTCCGTTCTCCCTAGTATATGGCGAGGAAGCCATCTTCCCCATCGAAAAAGAAGTTCCGACACTAAGAGTGGCCGTTGAGGCTAGGCTGGGAGAGGAAGAGTCATTAGAGGAAAGGTACATACAACTGATCAAGCTGGAAGAAAAGAGACTCATCGCACAACAAAGTTTGGAAGCTATTCAGAAGAGACATAAGGAGAGGCATGACAAGAATCTCAGGACCTATGCGATTCAAGAAGGGGATTTGGTACTAGTTTATGATAGTAAATATTATAAATTCCCGGGGAAGTTACAGACAAGATGGGCAGGACCGTTTAAGGTGGTGGAACTCAATTCCAATGGTTCCATGCAAATTCAAGATTTAGGAGAAGAATATGCTCCCGTGAAGGTTAACGCGCTTCGAGTTAAACCATATTTCACGTGACAATGGGACGGGAGAAGCTAGACGAGATCCAAGCAGAAGGACGAAGTAGATTCCTTGTACATACATGTATAGTTATATATATATATATATATATATATATATATATATATATATATATATATATATATATATATATATATATATATATATATGCGCATACGTAAGCTATGATTTGTGTGTCATAAATATTCTTCCTTGCTAGCTCAAGAATTTTGGACTTCTAATTATTTTTTCTTATGTTGCGCAGAGACTGTTAGGAGCTAAGTAACGAAATGGCAGATCAAATAACGCAACTCTACTTGTACGAGCTAAGGATATATTTCTCGGACCAAACATTCGCCCGCATGGACATAGATGTCGACGACTTTGAGACGGAATACGATGTTGAGGAAGCGCATTGGCTGGTATGCTTTATAAACCAGAGTTTGGGTGTTGCATTTTACATTGAGTGTTTTGAGGAATACCTGACTCGACATGTAGGATGGGTGGGAGATCGATACTACTATTTCGATCCTTCTAGGGAAATGCCTAACAAAGAAAACGATATCACTTGGGCTTGGGCAGATGTGCTAACGCTAGGAAGTGATGACGGAGCTCCTGAAGTTGAGCCTGACTCGCCTTAGGGAAGTTGTCGGGATGCGAGTACGATGTGAGACTACATGAGACATCCCGGAGACTCACATTCTAGAATACCTAGGGATAGGTATACGAGGGACTAAGGCATAGCTGGCTGATGTTACCAAGTGGAAAGTCAACTTGATGAATACGTATGTAGTGTCTGTAATTGAGAGAATGGAGTGAAGAGGTGGTTGATCTGTCAAAGGCTAGTGTGTATATGTTTTGCATGCATGTGTGGGAAAAGTGGGAAAGTCCCTTTCTTCCTCTCCCTAATTCTCAGGACTTGGGTGAACTAATAAACTATGAAAAAAAAAACGAAGAAAAGAAAAGAAAAGAAAAAATATTGTGTTGTTGTGATCGTACCAATGCGCTAGGGTGGGCTAGTAGGTGGGTGGATTTATCCTGGCCGGGTGGTTAGGACCACGAACCGCAGCTAGTTTCGCCATAGGCTTGGGAGGTATATGTTGTGTCTTAGCTACGCACCATAACGGGTTGGTAGGTAGGTGGAGCCATCGTGGCTGGGTAGTCACAACCACGAGCCATATCCAGCTTTGTTATGGGCTAGCTGATATATGTTATGTGTTATCATTGTGTGTTTGTGTGTTGTGCGCTGCATTGTGTTGGTAGATGGGTGGAATCAACCTGATCGGGTGGTCAGGTCCACGAATCGCATCCAGTGTCAATGTAGGCCAACGTGTGAATATAAATAAAATTTTCATATGAAGTTATTCCCCACTCCTGAGGGGGAGAGAAAGAGAGGAGAGGGCGATGATCGCCTGGAAGGGAACGTTATTTGCTTGTGTGATTGGTATGTGTTGGCTTGGCTTGCGACAGATCAGCTCACTTTGAATCACATTCTTGATAGCACAGATGTTCTATATGTACTTATGGATGAGTCTTTAGCGAGGTAATGCAACGGGTTTGCTTTATAACTTGTGTGCTCTATCTGAGGGTTTTTCTAGTGTGTGGGACACTCCAGGGTTCTGATGTATGTCTTCACTTGCACTCGAGTTTCGATGGCTTTTGTAGGACGACGATGGGGATTCTTCGGAAGTGTCTAGTCATGGAATGATTGTACATAGCGAATAGTAAATGCAATAATGGGGTATGCATTTTGGGTATTTTTGCATGTCCTGTTGGATTCATTTCAGTTGTTGTTGTTTATTTCGGTATTTTCTTTTCTGTTTTCCGCAATGGTAGTTGCATGTGTAAAACATGGAAAGGTGTGCATGTGTTATTTTGGTTGAGACCATTTTCATAATGGAATGTATGAGCAAATTGATGCATGGCTGAAATGGAATTGCATATATGTGCATGTTCTTGGATCATTTTGGAAGTGATTGATTTGTATGTATTCATGAGTGATTTTTTGAGCACTAATAGCTTTGACGAGTGCAGGTTCAGTGGAAGTGGCGGCTCGATGAAAAGGTATGTGAATCAATTGAAAATTGACATGTTCATGGTTGTTTGCATTTTATTTCAGCAATAGTGGCTCATCGAGGACGACTTCGCAATTAAGAAGAGGGGAGTATGTTAGCTCATAAAATGGTTGGTATTAATGCACTAATGTGGTTCTATTTGGCAAGAAAATACGCTTGATTTCAGGTACTTGAGGCATGAGTTTGATAATTGATGAGTAGCATGTGGAGATATTGATTGCAGGGTATGTGCAACAAAGCCAAAACAAGGAGGCCATCAGGTGTTTTGAGGAGATGCAGAGTGAGAGACTCTCACCAGATGAAGTGACCTTTGTGTGTATACTAAATGCTTGTGGAGAACTGCAAAACATTGACAAGGGCAAAGAAATACATCATGAAATAGTCAGGCAGGGTCTACTTGGAACAAACATCGAAATTGACATTGCTGTGGTGAACATGTATTCCAAATGTGGCAGATTAGAAATAGCGCAAGAAGTACTAGATGATCTTGTCAAGGATGCTGTGGTTTGGTCTACACTTGTTGCAAGCAAAAAAGGGCTATCTATCGCGCGCGTTTGGGAGGATAAGGAGACGAACGCGTGGATTGAGGGAGGCATTACCTTGTGGTGCTTGCTCGAAGGCACAGATCGTGGAAGAACAGAAAGGGGGAGGATTGTTTTTTTTTTTTTTTTTTTTTTGTGGTTGTTCTGTGCAGATATGCGATGAGGTGTTTGTGGAACTACTCTAATCGATACTTTCGAGGGCCGTGGTTGCTCGCATACGGAGGGGGTCGCGACCGGGGAGCACACACGAGGGGGAGCGAGAGGGATGTACATCGCCACCCTTGTTCGTAACGCGGTGAAGATTCTGACCACGTTCCAGAGCCATCATCTATCGAAGGTAAAAGCGTTCTATTGAGGAGACTCCTTCCCTCGTCAACATTACAATTTGCTTCTGCGTGTTCATGACGGCATCTTCAATGGCACAACTGTGAAAGAACCATGCTCAGAGATAGAGAGCGTGAGACACAGAACAAAAGAGGTCGAGTGCATGTTTCTTAACCATTTCCTGTCAAAGGCGTCCGGAAGCCTGTAATGATAATGGAGCGACATAGGTCATCAGTTAACCTCTGTACACAATTTCTACCTTCTGATGGAACATAGTTGCTCCACTGCTGCAAAGAGAGGTGCATGGTGTGTCTATACAGACCTATGGACGGGAATTGTTTAAGATAATGATGGTGCATGCCAGCCGCTATGCTGAAAAGGGAGCTGAACAAGCATGTAGTACTGGTACTTTGAGATGCTCTTTTCCAGTGACCTGTGCATGACTGGATGACCCATGGCCGTGTGTCCTCCATTACCTGGCCTATGAGCAGACCATTCCGTGTAAGTCTTCTGTGTTTGCCACTGACAGTCCACGCCCTCCAGCCCACCATTTATGTGTGTCTGTGTGTGCACACACACATAGAGGAATTGAGAAAGTGTTGAAGAGCTATAGATATCATGATTAGTACTTACACACATTCACTCTGATTACGAGAGAGACTTTGCACTCCCTGTGTGTTTCTTTATTGTTTTTACTTGTGCAATCATTCTTATATATTCCAATAACTGCGCACTGATGTTGTCTTAGTACACCACTACCACCATTTTCGTTTTGGCAGCAAAAGAGATGAAGGGAAGGGCGACGGATGTAATGATTTGCTTAGAAATTTTTTAGTTGCCTTTGAAGTCATGCAGAAATGTTTTTTTCCACCTCAATAGCATTTAAGCTCGTTGCACGAGATCGAGTAAAAAGATCTCGGCCTTAGTTGGGGGTGGGGAGTGAGTATATGGATACAGGAGTGTGTGCGTGTGTGTGAGTGTGTTTTTGGATATGTGTGTGTGTTGATAGGTACATGCGTGTGGGACCCATCATGATTGTGGGTGAGTATATGAATGAATTGGTGTGATTGATTGGGTGTGTTTGTGCAAATGAGTAAGAATGTGGGAAAAGAGAACAAGGGTGAAGGTGTGTTTGGGCATAGAAGTACGAAGAGCATGTGAGAGTGGATGTGCGCGCAAGTGTGTGTGCAAGTTTCCGTGCTCAACCGTGCATAAGGGTGCATATGTGCATGCGTAGGCATGTATGTGTGATTAGTTAGTGCATGAGTGAGTTGTGGCCGAGGGTGTGAGAGTAAGTGTTGGGTCGAGGTTCTAGTAGGGGTTTTGTGGGTAAGTGAGATTGTGAGGGAGAGAGAAAGAGGCTCAGGGTGTATGTGTGGAAGCAAGGGTGGAAGAGTGAGAAGAGTAGGGTGTGCCTGAGTGAAAGAGAGATCGGAGAGGGGAGAGCATACAATCATCAATTACAGATACCTTTGTAGCTTCTAGGTAATCCAAGTAGACCGATTCCGAGGGATTTGAACAAAGTAAAGTCTCATATAATCATTTGTTCCGTGGGCTTAAGACCTCAATCAGTTACTTTGGAAGAAATGCAGGTAGAGGATTCCAAAGTCAATAGTATAACAATACCTACTACAATTATGCTTCAGATCAGAAGGAGGATTCAACATTGATAACGAATGCAACTTGTGAAAGGCAGAGTGAAGATCAAAGAGTCTTCTACGTTGACTCAGGGTGTAGCAATCACCTGAGTGGTAACATAGCATTGATGACTGATTTGGAGAATAAGGTATCTAATCATGTTGTTCAAACAGGTGACAATACAAAGCACAATGTGAAGTCAATTGGATCAGTGAAGGCCAAGGATGGTAGCACCTTATTGAGTAAGCTATTGTATGTTCCTACAATTCCTAAGAATCTAATAAGTGTAGGACAAATTGTTGAAAAAGGTTATGAAGTTAGGTTCACAAATGAAGGAGTGTTTGTGGAAGACCCTAGCAATGGGTATAAACAGATTGTTTCAGGAAAGAAAGAAGGAAGGTTGTTCACATTGAAGATCCAAGGCAATGTTGGTCATGCCTTGTTCACTTATGGAGGACATAAGATTTCTGAGCTAGATCTTTGGCACAAGAGGCTTGGACATTTCAATGAAAGAGGTATCAAAGATATGATTAACAATGGTTCAGTGCTTGGATTGCCTAATGTTGTAGGTCAACATATGACATACAGATGTGAGGCATGTCAATTAGGTAAAGCTCATAAGCAATCTTATTCCAAGCATGGTTTTATGTATTCAGAGGAGCTTGAGTTGGTACACACAGATGTGTGGGGACCATCAAAAGATTTTAGTATCAATGGCTCAAGGTACTATGTGATTTATGTTGATAATGCTACCAGATGGATCACTATCTATGTGATCAAAGATAAGTTAGAAGTGTTTAATACTTTTAAACACTACCATATGTATGTAGAGAGAATTACAAGTCATAAATTGAAGAGACTAAGGTCAGATGGAGGGGGAGAGTATTTCTCTAATGAGTTCAGTGATTACTTGTGGAATGCAGGTATAAAAAGGGAAATTACTTGCAGGTACTCTCCTCAACAAAATGGGGTAGCAGAGAGAAGGAATAGAACTCTTGTTGAGTTTGCAAGGTCCATGATGAAAGAGAAGAATCGCCCAAATTACTTCTGGGCTGAGGCTGTAAATACAACTAATTATTTGGTCAATAGATTACCATGTAAAGCCTTGCAGGGTATGACACCTTATGAAGCTTGGTGGGGTAAGAGACCTACCTTAGATCATTGCAAAGTATTTGGATGTTTGGCATATGCATATGTGCCATCACAATTAAGGCACAAATTGGAACCTAAAGCTGAAAAATATGTATTCATTGGTTATGATGATAAGCAGATGGGGTATAGGTTGTGGAATCCATCCACAAAACAATTTCTTGTATCAAAAGATGTTACATTTGATGAGCAAGGTACTTGGTATGCAAGTACAATCAATATTAATACAAATAATGAAGAAAGTGTGAGTCAGAAGAAAGGTAAATCAAGGGTTCAAATACTTGATGAAGAGGAGACTAATGAAGTGCAGGTTGAAGTTGAAGAAATGCCAAGATTTGATCGTGAGTGTGATGAACCAGAAACCTCAAGGAGTGGAGAACTCAGAAGGTCAACAAGACACAAGTGGCAACCTACAAGGTATAGCTATGATACTTCTTTTTTGGCTATCAAAGATTATGCTTATATGATTAAGGCAGATGAAGACCCTTCTACATATGAAGAGGCAAAAGATAAGGAAAATTGGAAGAAAGCTATGCAAGAAGAATATGATGCATTGATGGAGAATCAAACATGGGATTTGGTTCCTAAACCTAATAGCCAGAAGATCATTGGATGCAAATTGGTCTACAAGACTAAGAGATTTGCAGATGGAAGTGTGTCTAGGTACAAAGCTAGACTTGTTGTGAAAGGGTTTGCTCAAACATATGGTGTTGACTATGATGAGACCTATAGTCCTGTGGCAAAGATGACAACCATCAGGACACTCATAGCAATTGCTGCATGTAAAGGTTGGAAATTGAGTCAATTAGATGTGAAGAATGCTTTTTTGAATGGTTATATTTCATATGATGTTTTTATGGAGCAACCTCAAGGATTCAGAGATGGAAAGTATCCAGATCATGTGTATAAGCTCAAGAGAGCTTTGTATGGCTTGAAGCAGGCCCCAAGGGCATGGAACTATAGACTAGTAAAGTTCTTGAAAGAACTTGGATTTCAAGTATCAAAGGCAGATAGTAGCTTGCTTGTCAAAGCAAGTGATGATGGGTTCATTTACATGTGCATATAGGTTGATGATATAATTCTTACAGGTACAGATGAGAAAGGCATCCAAATCCTAAAGAAGCAAATGGAGAAAGAGTTTAAAATCAGTGATTTGGGAGATTTGTCATACTTCTTGGGCATGGAGATTTCATACACACAACATGGAGTGTATGTTTCTTTGGAATTGTAGGAACATACAAAACCTTACTCAAGGGAATACTTCTATCCTTGGCCTTCACTGATCCAATTGACTTCACATTGTGCTTGTATTGTCACCTGTATGAACTACATGATTAGTTACCTTATTCTCCAAATCAGTCATCAAAGCTATGTTGCCACTCAGGTGATTGCTACACCCTGAGTCAATGTAGAAGACTCTTTGATCTTCACTTTGCCTTTCACAAGTTGCATTCATTATCAATGTTGAATCCTTCTTTTGATCTGAAGCATAATTGTATTGTTGTATTGTTGACTTTGGAATCCTCTACCTACATTTCTTCCAAAGTAACCTCTACTACCTCTACCTCTGAAATTACCTCTTTGATTTCTGCCACCTCTTCCTCTTGAATTAAAGTTCTCATTATATCCACCATTATTCTGAGTATTATGCCAACAATCATGAGCTAAGTGATTTGTCTTACCACAAATCTAGCAAGCTTTGACTCAATCTTTATTACTTCTGCCTCTTCCTCTACCTTTGCCACCTCCTCTTCCTCTTAGGAAGTTAGCCTGGCTAGTTGTACCTTCATCTTCATTTGCTTGTTGCTTCCCTTTGCTATTCTTCTTCTTATCCTTTGAATACATTGCTTGACCTACACTTTTATCACTTTCACCTTTGACATCCTCCTCAAAGGTTAGCATGTGTCCTAGCAACTGATTTAAATTAGGAGTAAAATGATCTAGTGATAATTCAGTAGACAAAATGAATGGCTTCCATTTGTCATCACCTCTTAAACGTGTGAGGATTTGCCTTACCAATTTATCCTCCTCAATATCCTCATCAACTGCTCCTAATGCATCAAATGTCCTTCATCCTTGTTACATAATCTGAGATGGATTGAGAGGCCTTCTTCTTGAATGTGGTAAACTCTACCCACAAGGATGCTTTCCTTGACTTTGTGGTGTTTTGGAAATGCTCCTCCAAAGCATTCCATATATCACTTGCACTTTCAAGACCTCTAATGTGAGGTAGCAAGTAGTCATTAACTCCCGTATAGATAATACTCCTAGCTTGAGCATCTCTCTTCATCCAAGTCTTCAAATCTGACAATTCATCCCTAGTTGGAACACTAGGATCTCTGAACTGAGGCTTTTCTTCTTCACCTATAATATAACCTATCAAGTCTTTGCTCATAAGATGAGCTTCCATCCTCATTGACCATGCTGGATAGTTCTCTCTATCCAATTTCTCTATCTGAAGAGAATCTCCCATCCTTTCTTCACCTGTGAATTAAATCCTTCAAGCTTTATGAGGAATAAGGTTACCTTTGCTTCGAATGAAGTTATTTTTGTCCTCCTTGATATCTTCTGGCCTCCTTTTCAAGATTTTCTTTCAAGCTTCCATCTTTTGTATCTTCAAATGTTGAATTCTTTATAACTGCAGCAGTCGGGATCCTCGATTCTTCAATTTTGATGCTTCTTGCTCTTATACCATTGATGGAGAGTGTTAATCTCCAAAAGAACAAGTTATTCTTGAAGTTAGAGCACCTCTTTATCAAGAATAACTTAAAACCTTCACCAATTTGGAGGATCAATAATCAATTTTTAAAATCTTAAATAAACTGTGAAGAAGGTGACTACACAGAAAGTCTACTACACATAACTCACTCATTGACTTATCAAATGTGTAACATTTTTTATAAAACTTTTCACAAGTTTCACCTATAGTTTGTGCACCTCATCCAAGTTAAATCATTCCAAAAGACCCAGTAGATCTTGAGAAATGATCTTAATAAGTCATCTATGTCTAAAACTAGAGTTATTTACAGTTGACTTTGACACCTGCAACTTCAAAAGCTTGCTTCTCCCAAACTAGAAGCCATTTAATCAAATGCTTTGAGCCATAGGTAGGTTACCTTCCAACTTAAAGAATGAGTGCTTGCTTGCTCAAAACTTTACAATGTGGAAGGAGAATTGACCAAAACATTAGCATCAAATTTTGCGCCTCTTGCAACTTCTCTTCTTTACATTTGCACATGTAAATGTTCCTACACTCAATTCTCTTAGTCTGATCACAATTAGAAGCTGAAAATTTGTATAGAGGTCAACCAACTAAGCATTTCACAAAAGACTCAACACGAAAGGAGAACTCGCAGAAATATCAGTCGTAATTTTTCTTCATTTGTGGAAAACTTTACATATGAGTGATGAGAGAGATCTTACTCACTTCTAAAGTGTTTAATGAATCATACAACTTCTAATTTCTCTATTCACATGCTCTCTCATATTTGCCCCGACATTTTCCTCGTATATATATGCAAATATGTACAAGCTCATAAATATACAAAAGTATAAGTGAGCTAACTCTAAGTTAAATGTACATATGTATACATATCTTCATTCTCTGAACATATAATTTCTTCATGCTTCATGACTTGATCTTTTCTTCAATCCTTGACTTCAAAACTTCATCAAAACTTCAATTGCTGATTGCCTTGCACCAAGAGTTTAGCAGGACTTTTTGGGCAAGAGGGACACCTGAAATGAAGGTGAAGTTAGGAAGCAATGAAGAGTCATGTTTTGCTCTGGCCTTGATTGACTCAGGGTCAGAAATAAATGTGATCTCCATGAAGTTATATGATCATTTTAGGTGGCTGATAGATAAAGACCATGGATGGAGGATAAGGACGGCAGATAATGGCTCATGAGATCTGCTTGGGGCATGTGTCTTTGTGCCAGTGACGATAGGAGGGATTTCTGAGGAATTCGAGTTATTCGTCCAGGACCATTGTTCATACGAGGCTATCCTTGGACAGCCCTTTATAGCTGGTGCAAATGGAGACTAAGGCAATGGATGATGGATCTACTTATGCCAGAATCTGATCTAGATCAGGTGTTCATTCTTTGCAAGTTATGGCAGTGTGCCCAAATCACTCACGGAACAGAAAGAATATAAGAAAGAGACCCATTAACTCGCATCACCATGATGCACGTAGGTGAGTATGGAGCTTCTAGTGAGAAAAATTTATGTTAGGATCCACTGTTGAGCGAGACACCAGTGAGGATTGGTTTGATGTCTCGCATGATTCTGTACATAGTTTGAGAGTTTTTCCATTTATTCATCTTCATTTAAGTTTCTATGCTTACAGAATGAGAATGTTTCAAATAAGTTCAGAAAAGTTCATGAAAGATACTATAAAGATTTAGGAATCATGTTACCTAACGAGAGGATAGAGGATGTGATCTAGCTGGAGAGGAGTTTGAATACTCTAGAAGATCTTGACCATGCATTTGAGAGAAATGAGATATCAGAAATCATTATGGTTAGCTCTATCCAAGAGTATGAGATGATTGATGATTTCATGAGAGAGCATGTCGTAAATGTAAACACAAAGTATAAGACTGTGGATAAGAAAGTGAAACATATAGCTCAATCATTGCCAAAAGATAGTCATGAGAAGTATCTACGAGTTTCAGATGACCCTATGATGAGATGATGAGAGCTCATAGGGCATCATTTTACTGATGACATTGTTAAAGAGATAAAGTTTGGAGAAAAACCATTCCTAAGAGATGAAGAGAAAAAGAAGTTCATTGAAGTCATCAAGAAATATGAAAAACGATTTGCACTTTTCCCACATGAGATAGGGTGTGTAGACCCAAAACAAGTACCTCCCATGATTATATTTACTGTGCCACATATACCATGGAATATTTGGCCTATACCAGTCCCAAAGGCTCACGTGCCTGAGCTGATGAGGCTGCTAAAGGAAAAGATTTCCATGCAGATATTGGAACTCTTCTTGGCTCCATATTTGAATAGGTGGTTTACAGTGCCTAAGAAAAATGGAAAGCTTCGTTTCATATAGGATCTGCAGCCTATGAATCAAGTCACAATTAGGAATGTAGGACAGGACCCATGGTGGATGAGTTTGTTGAAGTGTTTACTGGGCATTCCATCTATTCTATGGGTGATCTATATTTAGGTTACAACCAGTTTAAGTTGGCTATTGAGAGCAGAGATATCACGACCATGAAGACTCCACTGGGCCTTGTACGCATATGTACTTTGTCGCAGGGAGTGACGAATTTTGTGGCTCACATGATGAATGCCATGAATCTAGTTTTCACTTTATACCATCCATGAATATGCCATTTATTGATGATATTCATATAAAACGATGTAAGGAAAGAGTGAAAGATGTGAGTTTAGATGCTTCTAGGTGTAGAAAGTTTGTTAGTGATCATATTTCTAACTATGAGAAAATATTTGAAAGATTCAAAGATGTGGGGCTAACACTTTCTTTAGAGAAATCTTCTTTTTGCATTGACGAGGTCCTCATTGTAGGGAATCTGTGTGGACATTATGGCGGCAAGCCATACCCATAGAAAGTTGAGGCCATTAGGAAGATCTCTGAGGTGTGTCGTAATGTTGGTGAAGTGAGGAGGTTTCTAGGAGCATGTGTATTCTATGTGATATGGATTCCTCACTTTGCTCACGTTGCAAACCCCTTATATGACCTTTTGAGAAAGAAAAAGAAATTTATATGGACAGAGAAATAGTCGAGAACTATGCGTGGACTAAAGCAACTGCTAATTGAAGCCCACATTTTGAAGCGTGTTGATTATTCAGGTCAGAGGCCTATCATTTTGACCATTGATACCAGTCCTATTGGTATAGGCTGGGTCATAGGGCAAGATGATGATGAGGGGTAGAGATATGCAGTGTGCTTTGGTGCTAAGATTTTGCATGACACTCAAATAAAATATTCGCAAATAAAGAGAGAGCTATGGGATCTAGTGACTGCTTTAAAGACCGATAAAGAGTATTTCATTGGGGCGAATGTGGTTGTTGAGACCGACTGTCTTCCACTGATTGGCATGATAGCAAACTATTCATTGCTAGACATTGCTATGCTTAGATGGATCTCTTCTGTAAAGTTTATAAACCCTGCCTTTGTACACATTGATGGGAAGTTGAATACAGTGGCTGATATGCTTTCAAGATCAAAATTCGATGATGAGTCTGATGATGATGATGAGGTAGCAAGAGATACACACATGATGAGATATGATCCATTGGTATATGTATATGAGCAATTCCGTGAGAGTGAGTATGATGGCTAGTGGAGAGATATAGGAAGATATCTGAGTACACTGAAACCTTCCCTAGGCTGGTCCACAAATAAGTATAGATCCATCAAGAAAAAGTCTTACAACTTTTTCTTGAAGGATGGAATTATTTGATGACACTCTAAGGGCAAGGTAAAGAGTCCACAGAGAGTATTGATTTTGAGGAGTCTTCAGAGCAAGGTGATGAGAGAGATGTACGAGACCTTATGGGCAGGTCATAAAGGATTCTATGCTACATATGAGAAGATTAGGGAACCCTACTAGTGGCCAGGTATTTATGTGAGTGTGAGAGATTTTGTAGACAACTGTGCTACATGCCAGGTGCATTCATCAGTTAGGCAGAGAGACCCATTACATCCAACTTACCATCCTTGTATCCATTATAAGTGGGTGATCAACCTTGTAACCATGCCCAAAGGGAGAGATAAGATGAGATATATTGTGCTTGCCAAAGAGGACTTGAGCAACCATGTGAAAGGTCGAGCTCTCTGTACAAAGATGACTTATAATATATGCAAATTCCTTTTAGAAGAAGTGATCTCGATATTCGGTTATGTTGAGAAAGTGGTTGCGGACAGGGGAGAGTTGGATGCGAGAGAGGCAAAAGAGTTCTTTGATCTTCATGGAATTCGATTGTCTCTCACCACTGCCTATAACCCAAAGGCAAATGGAAAGATCGAGAGAGGTCAGCCTTCCATTGTGAAGGCGATCTCTGAGGCTAGCAGCGATGACATCAAGTAGTGGCCTAGGTTTCTTCCATTCACATTATGGGCTGATAGGATGACCTATACTCGGTCCACACGTTTCATGCATGCTGATTTGATGTATTGTCAGAAGGTAGTCTTCCCTATCCAGACTCAGATAGTGACATGGTTGACGCTCCCGTGGAATGATGATATGACTAGGGAAGAACTTTTATCATTGAGAATAAAGCAGTTAGAACAATGGAATGAAAAATTGAAAGAAGCAGTCCAAAAATTAAAGGAGTGAAAGTTAAAGAACAAGATTTATTTTGACAAAACCCATCGACTCACCATGTAGGTTTGAGATAGATGATTGGGTCTTGGTGTACAATAGTACATTCGATACTCAGTATGATGCTAGGAAGAAATTGATCAAACATGGTTCGGGCCATATGTGGTGACATCTGTGTTTGAAAATGGTACGTATGTGCTTCACGAATTAGATGGTACTCCTTTGAAGTCTTTGATTGCAGGAAAGAGGATAAAGTTGTTCAAGAAGAGAAACAATGCAAACTATGAGATTGAGTAGGAACTTTTGGAGGATGTTGATGATGCTGACGCTACTGTTGATGAAGAATGATAGATCATGAAATTGAAGAAAAGCTGGATCAAACAATGATGAAAATGAAGCAAAATGACGAGGTGAAATGTTTTTTATTTGAGGTCTATTTTCTTTCTCATAGAGCATATGCATTGCATTTATGTGTATGGTAAAGATATGTATGATTTATGAAAATCATGTAGAATGAAGATAGCAAACATGTATTATGGGTTTGCGTGAAGCATGAGCGACTAGAAATTATATGAATGAAATCAGTTAGCAGACTAGAGACTTTTGAGAGTGCAAGCTTGGGAATGTGATGGCCTGCTTAGTCTGAGTGCATGTATATGCTGATTGATTTGAACACTTAGTAAGTGGGATTCTTTGGGCCCTGCTATTTGTTTCTTGTGAGATCTTACCTCCATATGGATCATGATTTATGAAAAACCTTCATACTCAAGCCAGCTTATATGTGTGTGCATGTTCTTAGCACACTACGATGAGCTAGTAGGTGGGTGGAACCACCTTGTTCGGGTGATCAAGGCCATGAGCCGTAGCTAGTTTCATCGTAGGTCTAACCTATCTATTATCATGCGCTTGCATGGGTTGGTAGGCGGGTGGAGTCACTGTGGCCGGGTGGTTAGAGCTAGTAGGTGGGTGGAACCACCTTGTTCGGGTGATCAAGGCCATGAGCCGTAGCTAGTTTCGTCGTAGGTCTAACCTATCTATTATCATGCGCTTGCATGGGTTGGTAGGCGGGTGGAGTCACTGTGGCCGGGTGGTTAGAGCCATGAGTTGACGTCGATTTCATGTAGGGCTGATGCTTTGTATGTCATGCACTATGTCGGGTTGGCAGACAGGTGGGATAAACTTGACCGGGCGGACAAGTCCATGAGTCACACCTGATTTTGACATAGGCCGATTTATGAAAATAAAAATAAAAAGAAATAAATGCTGAGTTGAGATGAAGTGAAAAATAAAATAAAAGAAAAAGCATGAGAAAAAGATAAATGAAAAAGAAAAAGAAAAAGATCTCATGGAGAGTTGGATAGTAGGAGATAGATAGTGGGAAACGAGGTATATTCTACAAACTGAGTTAGTAAAAGCTTAGTATATGTTAGTACTTAGGATAAGTTGCTGGATCTGAACTAGTTGAACAAACAGAAGATCTGGAAAGCCAACGGTTTATTCATATAGTTACTTGTCTGATTGAGGAAGCAGAAACATAGTATGATGTTTGTGAAGCTTGCAAGTACTTAATTTTCTAAAATTTGTACTAATCTCACATGGAGTGCATGAGATCACATTTTCATTTTTGAAAAGAAAAACATAAAAAGTAAAAAGATTTCTCAAAAGAACCTTGATACGCTTCTGTTGGATCTTGCAGGTTGGCCCATCAGGACGATGTGTAGGTTTAGTGGGGCCGAATGTTAGGATGAAATCCCTCAAGGAAGTGTGCATTGATTTTTTCAAAGTTCATTGATTTTCTAGGTTTAGTGTTATGTTTCGATGGAGAAAAAGGGTATATTCTGTGCATGTTTTGGCCGATTTGATTGATTATGAAATATTAAACCATGTTAAATATGTACACTATGTGTGTAAATAGCTAACTTTTGATCCATAAACCCCTACGTTTGAACCTTAAAAACCCTTGAAAATATAAGTTTATCCCATGAAAAGTGATCATGGACCCTTAGAAAACCCAAGGATTTTTACCTGTAATTGTAAATAAAGCCTTGAATTGACATGCTTGAGATTAACTATAAGAGAATCCTAAATTTCTGGATAAAAAATCCTAGCTTAGACCCTTGGAATTAGTGTTTATCCTAGGTCAGATCCTTAAAAATAATTAATTAATGTGCATACAATGTGAAACCAAAACCCTAGTCTAGGAAAAATAAAAAGGAGAAAAATAAAAAGTAGAAATAAGGGGTGTGATTTTCCCAATATAGTAAATGAACCATGCAAGATGATTCTGGAATTAGAAAGTTGAGTAAAGAGGTTAGAACATTCTAGAAGGAAGTCCTAGGGAGATCTATAAATAAGTGCAAATTCATTTGTTTCTTCCCCACCCCATGGACCTTGCTTGTGGAACTTCTTTCCAGGTATATTCCTTGTTCATTTTTGTTCATTCATCTTCTTGTGTATACATATGATAGTGCATGTGTGAGAGAGAGATGGTGCCCTTAGAAAGCCATTCACTTCCGTAAGGGTTGGATAGGAATGCTCCGATTATCTATGAATCTTAAGACAGGTGCAACTGTGTTGATAAGAGTGATGAGTGCCTCTTACATCATGTTTCTCTATGTGTAGTCATGTACGTATGTTATGTGGGGTGTGAATAGTTGTTTACATACCATATCTGCAGTGATGCAAGGTAGGGTAAGAACCAAAAACCATTTGCATGCGAACATTTGTTCATTACGGAGATCATGTATAATATGTTTCATGTAGCTGTAATGTGTCTAGTATATGCGGGTTGACGGTGCTGTATAGGGAGAGAGAGAGAGAGAGAGAGAGAGAGAGGAAGAGAGAAATAGATGGCATTGTGGCGGCACTATGGATGGAGAGAGAGAGAGAGAGAGCGAGAGAGATAGAGAGAGATCAAAATTAGAGTGCCCAAAGGGCGGTGCGAATGAATGGTTGACGTTGGGAAAATCAGAGAGATCCATCTTTACAACAAAAGGCTAACATAATTATGTGAGAAATTCGGATTGAAATACTAAGGATGGCTAAAAGATGATTACGAAGTGGGATTTAGTGGCTGGGAATGATATATATAAATGATGCAAAATGTAAAGGGTTAAATGAAATAAAATTGTGCTCAATTACAGCCAAGTTAATCAATACGATTTAGCGAGAAGCTGAGCACTTTTTGAAGGCCTAATTGAATTTTTGTCCGCCATTATCATCTTTTGGTAATTTGGCAAACGGAGAAACAATATTTTAGAAGGTTATAAAACCCATGGCATACATATGGTACCATAAAATTTGATGATGACAAAGCTTGAAAAGGAGGGGTCATTGGTTTTATGTATTCAAATAACATGTTGTAGTCAATCTACAAAGTGAGTCGTTATGTATTTCTTTTGCTCGAAAACCACTCATATTGTTAATTGGAAGAGAAATAAAAAGATATTTAAAGGAAAAGAAAACCGAATCAAAAAGAGAAAAGTTAAAAGTAAAATTAAAAGGTTAGTTCTTTTTCTTTGGAGTATATTTTCCGTGAATTTAATTTCACTTTAGCCTCACCCAGTTGACCTTGCTTGTGGAACCTTCTTCTAGGTTTGATTTTTCATGGATTTTTGAAGTAAAGAGAAGAGAAGCTATTACCGAGGATACTTGAAGAAAAGAAAGGACGGAAGTAAAGTCATAAATAAAGCTTGGACTGCAAAGACCGAAGTCGAGTCCCATGGGCATCTTCACCTGTTCCGATCCACACTGTGGCGGTGGTATATTTGTTTTCACTTGTTCCGCACTGTAGCGGGAATCTTTGTATCATTAAGATTATTGGACGACTTCAGCATTGTATCATTGAGCTTTCTCTGCAGATCGATCCCGTGACTTCCGTGTTTTAGCGTGGTACTTGGATTCTCTCACTCCCGATGCTTACGGTCTCATGCGTACGCACATTCGCTCGTCTCTTCCAAGGGAGTAGGGGCCTTACGACAATCGCCACACCAAAGAGAGGGCGAGACACCCAGCGTGTAGATGCCACTCACCAGACGTGGAAACGGCGCACACTAGAGGCCTGATCCAACCCTACGCCAGCTCTTTCCATAACTTGACTCCTTCCCGACAATGCGCACACACACACAACACACACACACACACATATATATATGTTTATATATATATATATATATATATATATATATATATATACACACGATAGGCTCCAGTGTGTGTGTGTATGTATATATATATATATATATATATATATATATATATATATATATATATATATATATATATATATATATATATATATACACACACACGATAGGCTCCAGTGTGTGTGTGTGTATATATATATATATATATATATATATATATATATATATATATATATATATATATATATATATATATATATATATATATATATATATATATATATATATATATATATATATCACTACAACATATGAGGTGTATATCGAGGCTTCTATCGAGGAAAATGAACGGGCACGATTTTGCCCCGATGTCAGTGTAAGGGTCGGTGTAGGTGTCGAAACCAAAGTGTCGGTATAAGCATCAGTATAAGCATTGGTATATGCGTCGGTATAAGCGTCGGTATAAGCGTCGGTATATACGATGGTATAAGCGTCGGTATAAGCCATCGTATGCCCCTGGGAAAAATAGTCGGCATAAGCATCGGTACGTGCCTGGGGATACCGACGCTTATAGCGTCGCCTATACCAATGACCATATCTGCAAACTTTTTTTGGGCAGAGTGTGTTGTCTCTTGCTACAGCAACATTCCCATGTTGTTGTGTAGCAAAAGACAATCCACTCTACCCAAGAAAAACCCAAGTACATGTGACATGTATGACAGACAACAAAAAAATGATTTGACAAAGCAAAACATACTGTCAAATACAAAAGACATGAGCAAGATGAATCATGAATCGTGTACAAAGAAATGGGACACATTGACATGATATTTATAAACAACAACTAGAACACATGTATATGTGTGTCTGCCTATGTATATACATGTGTATGTGTATATGTATTATGCGTGTATATTTCTTTATGTGTAAATATTTATCTACATTTGTAAAAACCCTAAAACCCTAATCCGAAAGACCTAGACCTAAAACAGGTGTATGTGTGTATTCTTGTGTATATATATGTGTAGGTGAATATATATAGATGTATATGTGTGTGTATGCATATGTGTATCTATGTAAAAATCCTAAAACCCTAATTTTACCTAGAACTAAAACATGTATATGTGTGTATGTGTGTATGCATGTCTCTCTCTCTCTCTCTCTCTCTCTCTCTCTCTCTCTCTCTCTCTCTCTCTCTCTCTCTCTCTCTCTCTCTCTCTCTATATATATATATATATATATATATATATATATATATATATATATATATATATATATATATATATATATATATATATATATATATATATATATATATATATATATATATATATATATATATGTGTGTGTGTGTGTGTGTGTGTGTGTGTGTGTGTATGTATGTATTATGTGTTTATATGTGTATATGTGTGCATGCATGTGTGTATATATGTAAAATCCAAAAACCCTAATCCTAAAACCCTAACCATAAAACATGCATATGTGTGTATGTATATGTCACATATGTGTATGTGTGTATGCATGTGTGTGTGTATATATGTGTGTGTGTCTATGTATGTATGTGTGTGTATATGTGTATGTGTGTATGTATGTATGTATGTGTGTATGCACATGTATATATATGTGTATGTGCATATGTATTATGTGTTCATATGTGTATATGTGTGTATGCATGTGTGTATATATGTAAAAGCCAAAACCCTAACCCTAAAACATGCATATGTGTGTATATATATGTCACGTGTGTGTATGTATGCATGTGTGTGCATGTGACTCTCTCTCTCTCTATGTGTATGTGTGTATGTATGTATGTATGTATGTATGTATGTATGTATGTATGTATGTATGTATGTATGTATGTATGTATGTATGTATGTATGTATTTATGTATGTATGTATGTATGCATGTGTGTCTGTATGTATGTATGCATGTGTGTGTATGTATGTATGTATTTATGTATGTGTATGTGTATGTGTATGTGTATGTGTATGTGTATGTGTATGTGTATGTGTATGTGTATGTGTATGTGTATGTGTATGTGTATGTGTATGTGTATGTGTATGTGTATGTGTATGTGTATGTGTATGTGTATGTGTATGTGTATGTGTATGTGTATGTGTATGTGTATGTGTATGTGTATGTGTATGTGTATGTTATGTGTATGTGTATGTGTATGTGTATGTGTATGTGTATGTGTATGTGTATGTGTATGTGTATGTGTATGTGTATGTGTATGTGTATGTGTATGTGTATGTGTATGTGTATGTGTATGTGTATGTGTATGTGTATGTGTATGTGTATGTGTATGTGTATGTGTATGTGTATGTGTGTATGCATGTGTATATGTGTGCATGTGTGTATGTATTATGTGTGTATATGTGTAAAAGTAATCCTAAAACCCTAACCCTAAAACATGTATATGTGTGTTTCTGTGGATG